>JAATLQ010018253.1:0-30561 GCA_013421005.1 Heliconius erato x Heliconius himera | reverse complement strand
ATACACTTAATAAATTGTGGTTTTAGTTTTCTGGGATTTTATTTGATATTGCTCGCAAAACTTATCATATTTAATGTAGAAAGGACTTTAGTTATTTCATATGTACGCGCGCAAGGAAAACGAGTAAAAAGATTTTTCCCGGGTAAATCAGTAAAATCGATCACTGAAAGTCCAATAAAAATTAGTTCAGTTATTCTGGATATTAGCTCGGGGAAATAGAAATACAGAAAGAGATAAAAATATTAATAATGTAGCTGGTTTTGTTTAGTTTTTTTATTAATATTTTACTATGGTTACGTTTACTTATTTTTTTTTATCTAAATTAGTTACATATTTTCACAAACAATTTCCTAAATATATCTATAAGCATTCGTAAAGTTTAAGCGGGCGAAGCCGCGTCCGGGTCCGCTAGTAATTAATAATATACATATCGTATACTACATATAAACGTATGTGATTTCGTTACTATATACAACAAAAATTGTACAGATATAAGTTTTCTTGATTTATCAATCACCTAATGCTGCTACGTTCGTACTTCTCTCAACGTTATTTGTTTCGAATACTACGAAAATAAATGAAATCTCATAAACATTATTTTCATGTAAAATGTTGCTACGACGATAGTTTTAACTATTAAAAGTTATCAGGTCTCATGTAGAGCCAAGTTTTAACTCTACAAGCTCTAACTTCAGAAACTAGTCAAAATGTATGGCCATTTATTGTCTCAATACTAGGTTCCCTCTGCCACTCCTGCGAAACTTTTTTAGGGTTCCATATCTCTTAAGGAAAAAAGGAACCCTTATAAGATCCGTCCGTCTGTCTGTCAGTCTCTCTGTCTGTCTGTCTTTATGTCAAGAGCCTTTATCTCAGGAACGCTTCCAGATGAGTTGAAATTCAAACAGGTCTAAGGTCCCCTAATTTCCTGAAAAAATCGTATTTCTATATTTACTTTAAAAAAAGATATGGCCGTTTAATTCGTAAAAATCGAATACTTCGGCACTATATAGGGCATCAAAATTAAAAGAGTACTTTCGAATGACCTAGAATTATAAAGTTTGGCTACTTACATCTACAGGTAGCACTAGTTCAGGAAAAAAATAAAAAACTATAGATTTGTGGGTAAATTCTAAAAAATAATAGCCTTAAAAGATGATCAAGTGAGGCAATGTTATTGACATCTTCTACCTACTGTTACAAGTGAAACAATGCTATAGCTATATCACATACTGTATTTTTTCTAATGTATCATTTAATTATGCCAATGACTGTCAAAGTCAATATACCTACTCGATATAAAATCATTATTTTCAGAAGGCTCTGTGCGCAATGACACATTTGACTATAACCGTGAATTAGTTTTGAGATATTTTTATTATTAATATACAGAGTGGAAGTGTCAGCGCTCCTTATATGGAAGCAGCATATAGGGTAAAATATTTTAAACCCATACCTAAAGAAATTAATCAAGATACCTCAAGAGCTTAGACGTAGGATTTTTTTTCATTTCACGATGTTTATCCATGCTTGTATTTCGTGTGACGAAGTTACGCATAGAAACCAATAATGTAAACACATACTACTACAAAAATATGACTAAATCAACTTTGAACATTGTCGCCAAGACCTACGACTCGATTTCGCAATGAGGCGTATGCGGCGGTTTCCCTTTGATAGGTTTGTATGCATGCGTCGTTCTTGGCAATTGGATTTTTATATTACAACAATAAATTTATTATTTATTTTGTATGAAAAAATCGCTTTTTCATTTTTTTTTTTTTTTTTTAATTATATTTCTTTTATATAGTAGTTAAAACTGTGGTTTCATTTAAAGTGGTGCCGACACTTCCACCCTGTATAAGAAAGATATTTGGCAACTAATTAACGATTTTATTTCCTTGTTGCGAAATATTTTTATTTTGCAACAAGGGAATGAAAATAATTAATCTTTTATTAACGACGAATTTTCATTTCCCTGTTCTTGGAAGACGAGGCGCGGCGTTCAGTTCCGTCACTCAACACTTAATGTAATCACGGAATTTGTATATATAACGATTACGTATAGTAAGTTATTTTAAATGTCCCTATATTCATTGTCCTTAAAAAAATACAATCCGATCTGAAATATATATGTGTAACCGGCAACCCAGGAACCTAATTTTACGATTCTCCGTTCCCATTAAGCCCCATCTTCGTCTCCTTACATTCCGTCCCAGTGTCCGTGTTGTTGTCGTGTTTTCAATCGCACACTCGCGTAGTGGTACGACGGCCTTACATACGAGTACATACATATATTAAACTGGTAAACTTCATTAAATTTTCTAATTGAGTGTCACTAAGACGTCAATACCTACATATATCAAAAGGTCAAGGGTTTACAAAAAAACACCAATCACAATGTTAGAATGTATAATATACAAACCCAATCACGTATTACAATAACATTTGTATATTTATTATATAGCGTCTACAATTAAATCAACTATGGAATAGTACGAAGAGTATTATAAAAAAAAATCTGTCAATACTTATAATTGATTTTAAATATTTATAAAATAACAATTATCTTATAAGTGAAAAAATCATTGCAGACAAGTTTTCTGTAAAAAAAAAACATATATTAAATACTTTTAAAATTTGGGAAATGCAGTACATATTTTGATTAAATGCTTACCTCGTGTCATTTGGAAGAAAACCAATACTTTTGCTACATTCATGTATATAAAAAAATCCATTAAGCTATCATTTACTTTTGACAAAAAAAAAACATTTGTTTATTTTCCATTATTACCCTCATAATTTTCCGAAAAGAAAACAAAACTAAAATTTGTAACAGCTTCCTAGAGAGTAGATATACAAATACACGATCATTTATTTAAAGGTGCATAAGAATGTCAGTATTTTTTGGTTTAATTATCAATTTCTCATCTATGTAAAGAGAACTTAGTATTTTAAGTTTGTTCTCACTTTTTTTCCATTTTAAAAACATTACGTTATTGAAGATGAATCGACACTGTTATTTCCATATAGATCTACAAACATTCAATCAAAACCATTGATGTATCAATATATTTATTGTAAAATACTAATTTAGAAAACGTATAAAAATTTTAACGTAGCGGGACTCGAATTCGCGTCTCCTGGAAACCGACCAGGCGCTCTGACCACTAAGCCATACGTTCAGAGTCAGAGAGTGGTTGGAGCGCCTGGTCCGTTTCCAGGAGACGCGGGGTCGAGTCCCGCTACGATCGAATTGTTATACGTTTTCTAAATAAATATTTTTCTTTCCTAAGTGTGAAATAACACTTTAAAAATGTTCAAAAATATTTATTCTAATTAGGTAAATTATTGGAAAAAAAAATGTTTCTAATAATATTATAATTATTGCCAAGCAGAGTACATGTATATTAATTACATTGTATATACGTAATGATTATTTTTTTCACCAAAGTAGTTCCTGGTTACATAATACATATATTTAAATTTATTTAAAAATTTTAATTGACAGAATAATTGATTGCTTATATTCTTTTACTTCTAAAGTCAACACAAATAATTATTAGCTAACAATTTAAAAAAAAATAGTTCACTTTATGTTTAGATCCAAATAAATGGAAGCACAGTAGTATTTATATTATTATCAAGCACATTTTATGTCATTTTCAAATTTTAACTTTTTTATATATTATAAAGTTTTGTCTATATATTTTTTTTCAAAATTTCATAATTTGCCGTGACATTTTCAAATTCAATTTCAACATTTTAAATGATATCCAATATTTATACATGTGACAAACAACATTGTAAAAACAAATTAAAATGTTGATAAAATAGAATTGTTCGAAAAGATATAAACTTTAAATTTCTTTTCATTTTGAGAAGGAAGGGAAAACATAAATTTCCTATTTTAACTATCTATACACTTAAAACATTATCGGTTATTTATTAGCGTCCTATAAGAATTGTTAATAAATGTATGTATGTACTTTAAACAGAATGCTATATTTGAGCAAAAACCACTAAACTTATCTTAAACTTAATTATATACAAAATTTTATTCAACATCTACAATACAAATGTAAAACTTTTTAATCTGGAATAAAAAAATCTTAATCTATTTTTTAGACTATTTTAGATTTTTGGCTTTGACCAAAAAAATTACTTGAAAAGTTTTCATACAAAAAAAAATATTGAATCTAATTTTAATTGGTAACCAAAGTGTGACTCGAATATTTTATAAGTAAGCACATAGAAATTTATTTTATATACATTTATGTTTCTTTCGTTTTCATACATCGCTCATTTGGTGCAACAATGACGTATTTGATTTTTTTTTTAATTATTTTCAGAGACTATGAAAGTGGGGAACAGTGTCTTAACACTAGGTTCCCTCTGCCTACCCTGCTGTATGCGGGATATAACGTGAAGCTGAAGCTGATCTTTTCACAAATTTTATTCCACATCAACAGAATATTTAACGTGATTTAAAAAAAATAAGTTGCGCCAAGTTACGCCGAATGAGCGGTATCTTTAAAAAATTATTTTTACCTTAAGAAATACCTAAATACCCTTCATTCTTCTTCTGCCATTAGATCATGGAATTTATAAAAAATGGTAAGAAATATAATTAAAACTCTCAAGCTATGGTATACGAGTATGTTATAACACCAGTAACTATAGTTTTTTTGCTATTTAATCATACTTATTATGATTTTAATGTAATCCGTTCTTTTTATATAAATGCAATGAACGAGTGCATGTTAAGATTCCTATTCAACAATTTTAGTAACAATTAAAAAGAACAGTATTAATTTTCAAATACCCTTGATTCCCCCGAGTGGGAATCGAACCCACTACGTTTGTATGTAATGTCTTGATTTATATATTGGATATAGTAATTACTTGTAAAGTTTCTAATGTGCTTTCCCAATATACTCATATTTATAGATTCAATGATTTCTATTTTTTGGTGTCATCAATTCTTTCATATCTCTTTAACCACTGGCGGGTTTTTTTTAAATACCCGCAAGTATAATATAAATTTCTAAACAATATTTACAAATATCATATAGATTATGCTCCAATTTTAATCAATCTTCTTCCCGGCGTTAAGAACACCGTTCACTTTTCCGTTTTCCGTTTTAAGTCCATTCGCGATTCCGTTGGATGTTTTCTCGTGAAGGCAGTTCTCTTCTTTTTGTTTGACTATCTTCTTCTTATCTCCTGGTTTGCCGTACGCCTTGTAATAGAAGTCGTAGAAGAGATAATAGAAGAAGATGGAGTTAGGTAGAGTGAATACTACCGACCAGCGTGGATAGCCGCAATCATAAAACAGAAGTTGGGAGGAGTGGATGAATGCGATGCAGAACTGGAGCTGGAAATTTTAATGTTTATTAGTACAGCATTTTAATTAATCAACTTTCAGTGTGTCATAGTAGCAGTTGTAAGTTCGATCCCAAATCGGGGAGATTATAGTTACGTATAAATATTTCCTCTTTTTGGCTAGACAAAGCGCAGCGTTGGGTTCCAACACTAAATACGCAATGTCTTAAATTTAGTTTTCCGCTTTCCGCCCAATTTTCAAGACATTGCCTGTTGAGTGGTCAACTCAACGTTGCGCTTTGTTTTCTTATTAGAGGGAGGAAATGAGAATAATTCATTCCCACCTGTGAAGCTCGAACCCACAGCCGTCGCTTTTACATTCACATTCTGTACTTATTCCCCACAACGGCTTCAACTATATATACCTATGTATGTATATAACTGGATTAGATATAACTTTAGTACATTTGTATATTTTGTTATATATTTTGCCTCTAAATAACAATTGTTTTCCACATTTAGCAGAACTCAGTATAAGGCATTATATATCCAAATAGGGAAACATAAATGTACTTTTCATTATAAAAATTTGAGGAAATTTAATTACGGGAATCGAACCAAAAAACATCACATTAACTGTCCTACAGTACCACGGTGATCTCAATAATATTATAACATAATTTTTATATAAAAGTCTTAGAGTTTGCAAAATTATATAATTTTGTAAAGGTACCATAGGTACATAAAGATCATAATCAGATTATATGAATAATTTCGAATTTGAACTGTACGTCGGTTTATTTGATGTTGGTTGTTATATTTTTGACGCAATTTTCTTTCATTTTTGACTTTCACTACTTTACTTTACTGTTTTATGTAAGCATGCGATAACACATGACGAGGAACATAAAACTTTAAAGTGATTGTTTTTTTTGTATTCAAATAAGAGTTCTTAATAATGAATAAAGCAATCAATATAATATATAATATTTATTTATATACATACTGTTTCTGTGATAATTTTATTATTTATTATATACGTAGCAGAGTATGCAGAGGGAACATGGGAACCTAACCTTAAGGTACCCCGTTCCCCACTTTCCCCTGAACTCTGGAAGCATTGCTTATTGAGTAGCGAAACTTAACGGCGCGCTATGTTTCATTACCAGAGCGAAGAAAATGAAAATATGGAATATTTTATTCTCCCGAGTGAGAAAAAAAATTGAATTCATAAATATCATCACATCTAAAATGCCATCTAGTGTTGTACCACTTAACACTAAGCAGAAACTCAAAATTAACTGAAAATATAGAGCAACTTGATGTACAAGTTCTATTCAAAAATTGAAAGAAAATCAAATACTGTATAAATATTAATAAGGAGCTTACCATTTGTAATGTAGTAATATGTCGTTTCCAAAACAAAAATCTTTGATATTGCGGTCCCATTGCCGAAAACATATAGTATGTATACATAATTATATGTACAAATGAGTTTATAACTCCGATTAACGTCCCATGCCCCCCTGGATAGTACTTGGTGGCACCCCATGATATCATGGGCATCACTGTGTGGTGGTACATATGGAGGAAAGTGATCTGTCTCTCCTTCTTCCTTATCACAAAGAATATCGTGTCGAGTAGTTCTGATATTTTCGCTAAGAAATATATGTAAACACCCCTTGCTACCTGTTGAGAAGATATTGTTATACTTTAATATTAATATAAACTAGTGTTCGGTTTGTATTTTCGAGTAAGAGTACAAAAATAAGATTTTTTTTTAATATCACGTTACAAATCTGTAATATTCTAGGCTTTATTTATACAATAATATGAATGTCCAATGTCCACTAGTCAAAACTGAAACTATATCCCAGCAACAAACATTTAACCTCATGGGGGATTCGAACCTGTAATCTATTATTAGATCCTCATAGACAACATATTAATAATCATAATTTGCTGACGAGAGAAGTAATAAAGTAAAAAAAATAACTGCATTTTATTAAGTGAAGTAATTATTTCATAATCATCTAAATAGATTACAGCTTTTATAATAAAATAAACTAAAAATTTTTTACAGGTAAATAATGAATTTAACCAATTTCATATTATTTTACATATATATTTATAGGTATATGATATAAAATATTTACCCTTAGAGCTTCAGGCGATGAGGAGAAATCAACGGGCTGACATTTCCAACTGTAAGACCTCAACCAACCAGCGTCGAGGCCCTGGAATTATTATATTTAATAATTATTTATTGTGTCTTTAAAACTTATCAGATTTAGCCGCACCTGTGACTAAATTAAAATAACCAATACTATAGATAATTATTTTCATTGCGTCATTTAGGTAACAACAAGACAAAGCGCGGTGTTGAGTTCCGTCGCTCAACACGCAATGTCTCGAAAATTTTGCGGTTCGTTGGCAAATTTCCCTCTGGCTACTATGGTATATGCGGAATTTACCAAGAATAAAAATGAAATAATTAACACACATGACAAATTCTATGTTCCTAAGGTAACTCGGAACAGCGGGTTTAAGCAAAACGATTAACAAACTGTAGGTAATAATTCCTCGGTACAAGAACTACTACTACTATTTATCAAAAACATATTATTCCAATTCAAACCAGTAGTTCCTGAGATTAGCACATGCAACCAAACAAATACATTGGTATTATAATATTGGTACAGATTTTTAGTTATATAAACTATAATTTTTCATAAATAAATAAATCAGCTTCACGCTGTATCCCGCACACTGCAGGGTAGGCAGAGGGAACCTAGTGTTAAGACACTCCGTTCCGCACTTTCTGCCGAATTCTGGAGGCATTGCGTATTGAGTGGCAGAACTCAACGCCGCGCTTGTCCTCGACACCAGAGCAAAGAAATGGAAATATAAATTTAAGTAAATATTTCATTTCCTCGAGTGGGGATCGAACCCACAACCAGTCGGTTTTACAGTTACACTTTGTGCCCCTGCGCCACGACTGGCCTCAATAGGTATGTACACTATATTTTTTTCATATTTTCAACAATTAATTCCAGACATAAAGCGAATAATAATAACTACATTAAATATGTTAATTATCCTTTAATTACATTTACATCAACTCACAATGATACCGTTCTCTTGTATATCTCGTACATTCTGTTTAGTGTTAAAGAAATACAATTTAATTTTTATTACTATATAAATCATGTGAGATTTATAATCTTTACGCATCAAGCAAAAGGAGTCCACTTTTCGTAATATTTAGAGACATTTCATATAAATTAGGTAAGTGCAATTCTACATTTGTTTAGCAACACTAAAATATATTGTATAACAATAATTAGAACTTAAATCATTGCGTGAAAAGTCAAATTTCACAACTGAGTCAAGTTGGAGTCAATTTTGTTTAATTTCTTTAGCTTCACGCCTTTTCCCGTATAGCAGGGTAGGTTTCTGCCTTCTGCGTGAGGAGAATAGAATATCCTAACAATAAATTCTTCCTCGGTTTCCGCCAGCAGAGTGGGCCAAATAATGACTACTTTAAACTCGCAAAAGTAAACTGTATTTCCATAAAAAAAATGTTTGGTGAAAATAAACGAGACAGCAGAAAGAGCTGAAATAAACTCGCCCAATTCTAGGGAGCGGAACGTAATTACAAAATACAAAACTTTTTCTTGGTGGAAATGAAAAAACCTATTTATTTAAAAGTAATCCTTTTCGCCTAATCGTCATCCGCATGTTTCTCTTTCACAGTGGAAACCGAGCTATAAAATACATCAGATCGAGACATTCCATGTTAAGTGGCGGATCTCAACACCGCGATTCACTCTAATATTGATGCTACGACAGCCTCTTTCTAACTTACTCGCTTTTAACCTAAAAACAGACATTCATCTTTCCTTAAGTGACATTAAGCAACTATATATAAAATAAGGTGTGGAATAAGGTTTGCTCAACTATAGTTGTACAATAAGTCGTGAATGTTTAACGTTTGAATTTATATATTATAAATACATCTTGTAATAAAGCAACTTGGTCACGAAGATTGCTTCATAAAAGAGGAAACTAGTAAATTATTATTTGTATTTTATAAAAAAAAGTATAAAAATTTAGCATAGTAAATTGATTTAAGCCGAATCCTATTAGAAGCCGTCCAAGAGGTCCGGGTTCAAATCCCGATTGATTAAAATTTCCATAGGTTTTCCATAGGTTAAGTATTTTTCCTTCCTAAGAGTGGAATAACACTTTAACGGCTATGGTTTGTTTTTTTTTTTATTTTTGCGCCTTTATAGTGTATATAGCAGAGTAGGCAGAGGAAATTTAATATTTTTCACATATTGAGAGACATCACTGAAACTCAATGTTTTTTATATAATACATATAATAAAAATGTATTTAATTAGTCTGTACATAAAAGGTAAATGAGAAAATCCACATTTTTGGTGTTTGTCTTATTTTAATGCCCTTATAAATAAAAAAGTTTATTTATTTAAAGTATTTAATTTGACAAAATTGCTATTTTTTATGGAAAGCGAGGAACGGATTGTCTTAACACTAAGGTTCTGCTTTTCGCACTATATGCGGAACATAGACTGTAATAAAAAAGTATATACATTTATTTAGTCAATTTTATTTTCAAATTTCTCCCGATAATAGCTGGTTAGATAATAGCGTAGTGCTGAAACACAACATTTTTCAATTTGCGTTTTATCTCAAAATATTGCTCATTGAGTGGTGGGACCCAAACTATAACAATCGCATTTATAGTTCCACGCTCGTCCCACCGGGTCAGAATGGACTCAATTACAGTAAAAGCACTAAGGTAGAAAAGCACCAACAGTAGATTTTTCAAACTACCCACGGAGACAGAAAATAACAGTATTTCAACAAAAACTAAATAGCGACGGCTAGTCATTTGTAAAATCAATATGCAAGAGATTTGTTAACTTGAATTTTAAATAAATTTACAATGTATTATATATAAATTAATTCAAAAATCCGTTACTTATACGAGTTTCGTTGAGTTCCGTTGTAGAGAAATGGTGAAATATATGCTTTAGATTATTTCTTTACAATGTACCTAGTACCTACTAGAAATTCAGGTTTTTTATAGAGATGTAGGTGTGTGTTCTTAATTCATAAAGTATGTATAAGAATTTTTAGATGTAGGTTTGAATTAATTATAATCGGTATGCACCCAAATTTGAAACGATTTGACGAAGTTTTTTATATTAAGAAATTTTAACAGTTTTGGATAGCGTCGTTTGGTCCGCGAGTTTACAAAAGCTAGATAAAGAAAAAATACCTACTTCGTCAAGTTTAATTTTTTCACTTAAAAGATTAAACATTTAAAAAATCTATATGAAAATAGGTCCTTTTGTAAATACTTATATTAATAAAAAATAAAACAAGTACCCTTTAGTATAAGATATTTCATTATAATATTACATTATGGTTATAAATTGTTTTTAATAAAATTATATCAATCAAAACTCAAAATTTAAATCTTTAAAATAATCATACACAGAACAAAATATGTAAACGCTACAGGTTAAAGGTTCGATACCCACTCAAGGAAATGAAATATTTAATATTTAGTGCGGCGTTCAGTTTCGCCACTCAACGTTCCCTTTGCCAAGCCTGTTGTGTTTGAGATACAGCGTGACGTTAAGAAAATGAAAACATGTATTTTGACAAATTATTTAAATAAAATTAAAATTTCCAAAATTTAAGTAAAATTTCTAACTATATATTCACAGCTTAACAGTTATTTTATTTAAGCAGACTTAACAACAAAAAAACAACAGTTTTTTTATATAAATCATGTCCGAAATAAGTTTACGTTTCAAAAACATGAGGTCGTTGGCTCCAATGGACTAATTTATTATACAAATCATGCTATTTTGCTATTCTAGATACTTTTTAAATAGGTATTAAAATTTACAGCTAAGCAACAAATTTGACAGTGTCGTTGTGCAGTGAAACAATGTTTGAATGTAAGTATATGCGATAATTTAGGGGTTCAATTTCTAGTCAAAAAAATATTCCGCTTTTTTTCAATATTCCGACTCGGGAAAATTAAATATTTAATATTTCCATTTCCTCGCTCTAATAATGAGGCAAGGCGAACAGTTCCGCTACCGTGATTTCGGCGGAAAGTGGGCAACGGAGGTGTCTTAATGGCAGCGGAGTGTCTTAATATTATTACCAGGTTTCTTCTGCCTATCCTGCTATGTGCGGAATACATTGTGAAGCCAAAAAATCCTATTCATATTTTTTTTAAAAAAGCGGCCAAGTGCAAGTCGGACTCGCGCACGAAGTTCTTCGAAATATTACTTATAAAAACGAGCAAAGAAATCACATATGTTGTATGGGAGCCCCCTTAAATATTTATTTTATTCAGTTTTTTAATATTTGTTGTTTTAGAGGCAACAGAAACACATGTGTGAAAATTTTAACACGTAATATTATCATATACTAAGCCATATTAATAATATTTACTTTTTAATAGCCTCAGATCCCATTGCATAAATTTGCAGATATCGGTTTTTTTATAATAGGACGTATTTTTAAGATTTTTGACATGATAAAAAAAACAGAAACCTGCAGATTTATGCAATGGGATCCCGTACTATAAATTGGACCGATTAATATAATTTTTATAATTATATAAGAAAGAAAATAACTCACCTCGTAAAACAGCCAGCAGCTGACCAACACTTGTATAAAATTGTAAACCACCAAAGTTTTTTGTAATTGAAAAGGTTTCTTGTCCACCATGTACTGTGGTCCCCATTTTAGTGTAAAGTATAGGTATAGTCCGATTATAGTGAGTCCTGGTACCGGACTCTTTATAAGGAACCAGTCGTTGGTTCTGGGATCTGGAATTAAACAAATTTTCATATAATTTTCATTTTTCACGCTGTATCCCGCATATAGCGGAGTGAGCAGAAGTAACCTAGTTTTAGGACACTCCACTTTTCACCTTTTCGGAGGTTTGCTTGTTAAGTTGCGTAACTTATCGCCGCACTTAGTCTCGTTACCAGAGCAACTTAATAATAACTGTTACGTTCTAACAGTAATTATTTTAATATTAGCGGATTCGCATCTGGGTTAATAAGCATTATCTTAATTTTAATTAGTACAAAAAATATAATAATATTATATTAGTAAATAACTTTCACTTTTTGCAACTTTAATATTATGAAAAACGTTTTTTTTTTACTTTCATTGTCGGTTACTTAAGTGTTTCGTTTTTATTTATTTATTTAGGTTTGGTGAATTGCTTTCTAATGGATGTCAAAGAGTTTGTATGTGTTTATTTGATTATGTATATTTTTTGAAGTCAGTCGTTGCGCAGGGGCACAAGTGTCTGATTGTAAACGCAACAGGTTCAGGGTTTGATTCCCACTCGAGGAAATGAAATATTTAATATTTTAAATTCCCTGCTCTGGTATCGAGGCAAAGCGCTTAGAAAATTAATGTAGATAGTAAGTAAATTTTCATATTATTTGAGGTAGGTAGAGAGAGCCTAGTGATAAATCATTTTGTAAACATAATTTTGTTTTCACTTGTTTTTACAAGTTCAAATCCTATGATAATTAATCTTAAGCATACAGTTAAAATAAAACTAGACATATTCTACATTGTCCTATATTGTATTTTATTTTATTTAATTAATTTATTAAATTTTTTACATTTTTTCTATTCACTTTGTCTTTATAGTTTTTTTTTTGTAATCCACACTTCATATGTTTAATACGTTTTAATAAACATTTTTTTTTAGTAACATCTTCATGACATTTTACCCACAGCGTAATAAGACACACTTCGTTCTCCATTTTCCTTCGAATTCTGGAGACATTGCCTGTGAGTGGCGGAACTCAACGCCGCACTTTGTCTCGACATCGGTGTTTACAGGCATACTTTGTGCCCCTTCGCCACGACTGGCCTCATCATTTAAATATATGTATTATGTATACATTGTTTATTAAATCTTTATTATTTACCTGCTAACTCAACAAATATGTGGTGGTAAGTCTTCGAGAACGAATTGTTTGACAGCGCCATCTTGCTTCCGGTGGCTTGTACAGTTCCGACTGTCATGAGAGGTTTTCCCGCATTTTATTGTGGACTACGCTGTATGTTGTCTGTAATTAAAATAGAATTTATTTGTTAGTTTTATAATATTTTTAAATTGGTATTATTTTTGGATATAATATTTTTTTTGATGCTTCGAGTGGCGGCAGGTGAATTTGGTGGAAAGTGAGGAATTGTCTTACTGAGAAGGTTGGCAGAGGGAACCTAATGTTAAGACACTCCGTTTCCATAAAGATACTTTCGTTTCCACTATTCCAGAATTATGGAGGCATTGCGAGTTGAGTGGCAGATTTTTATATATTTTTCTTTTCATAGCAAAATAAGACTTTAAACAATTATAAGTATATATACTTAAAAAAAAACCTATTAAGCTTTAAATTTGAAAAAAAAAAAATATTAAATAATAAACGAAATTTCATTGAACAAACTGCATTCATAAAGCGAAAGTAAATTAAAACATTACTCTTTCTTACGTGAGTATGGAAAAAAACGAAGTTAAACAGCTTATTTTTTTGGGACTGTATGACCATAATAGTTTGCCTTGGATGAATTTTAATTCGATAACAAATAGCCCATTTGGTTATGTAAATGCAGTTTTAAATATTAATAAAAAAATAATTATATAATAATAGTATTATAAATAATAATAATAAAAGAAATATATAATATTAGTAAAAAAAAATCATCTTCACGCTGTATGCCGCGCACAGCAGGGTAGGCAGAGGGAACCTAGTGTTAAGACACTCCGTTCCCCCCTTTTTGCCGAATTCTGGAGGCATTGCGTGTTGAGTGGCAGAACTCAACGCCGCGCTTTGCCTCGACACCAGAGCGAAGAAATGGAAATATAAATTTAAGTAAATATTTCATCTCCTCGAGTGGGGATTGAATCCACAACCAGTAAGTTTTACAGTCACACTTTGTGCCGCTGCGCCACGCCTGGCTTCAAAAAAAAATATAATAGTAATAGTAAAATTATGTAATAATATAATGAGACTGCCAATACATGATGAATAACTATTTACAGATTTACACTGCGGCTCCTGCAAAAAATTCAAAGTGTAGTAAATACGTCATTGTTGCACCGAATGAGTAGTTTTGTAATATACGAGTATATATATCTTCTATATACATACTTTGTTTATAACATATTACGATAATATAATAAAAAATCCAACTTGGCTATCGATACAGTATGTGTAAATTTCTATGGTAAGTGTTTTGTCACTTATTTTTACTCACCGTTGAGTTTCGTCACTCAATGAGCTTGCGGTAAGCGAGGTACGGAATAACACTAGGTTCCCTACCCTGCTGTATGTGTAGAGCTAAAAAATAATTTACTCTATATATATTTCATGACTACATTAAAAGAGCTTACGTTACTTAACTTAGCTTCACGCTTTATCCCTTGCGGGGTAGTCAGAGAGAACGGAGCGCCAAACGCTACGTTACTATTTATCGAAAATATAGCTACTGTATTTCCAAGTATCTTTGAAATATAATCATTATAAATAATTCTTTACCAAGGGGAAATATTTTTTAAGTTATCCACATGGGTCAGACAGAGTGCAGCGTTGAGTATCGCTACTCAACACGTAATGTCTCGAATTCGGGCAGAAAACGGTAAACATAGTGGCTTAACACTACGTGTTTCCAAATAAACCGTCTAGGTAAAAAATAGCATCCGCATAGTTTTAGATAAATTACATTGTTATTCCTATTCAATAAGGTAATTAAAAAATAAGTATCCAACCATTAAAATCCTTATAAGTAGAGTAGATAATATAAATATAGGATATTTTTTCCTTAAAAATATAAAAAAAAATATCGCGAAAATTAATATAGGGACATTTTACATGAATATAGGTAAACCTATATTTTAGAAAAAAATAATTAATCAGCTTCACGCTGTATCCCGAACACAGCAGGATAAGCAAGGGAACCTAATGTTAACACACTCCGTTCCCTACTTTCCGCCGAATTCTGGTGGCATTGCGTGATGAGTGACGGAACTCAACACTGCGCTATTGCCTCGACACCAGAGCGAAGAAATCAAAATATAAGTGTAAATAAATATTTTACTTCCTCGAGTAGGAATTAAACCCACAACCGCGCGTTTGCTGTCACACTTTGTGCCATTGCGCCACGACTGGCCCCTTTTTTATGATTTTCTATTATATAACAAGACAATACTGCCTACTTCATTTAACACTGATAGATCATTTTATCCATTATAAAAGCTTAAAAAACTGCTTACATTCGATGAAATACAATATCATCATATAAATATACTCAAAAATAATTATAAAACTATTATTTAAATATTATAAAACTAGAAAAGATGTAAAATACGTACATTTTGCAAAAAAATATCACATTCATACACATTTAAATATTCAAACATAACATTTGCACACAAAAGCACTTGTCGCAGCGAGAGCTTCGACGCAACTGAGCTTTCCCCACCCTCGTGCATACAACGCCATTTTGCGAAACGGAAACAATCGAACTAACTATAGGGATGTCTTAAATATCAATGTACTATAGTAGATACTATATATAATACAGCTATATAATAAAGCTTTACAATTTTTTTTATTTTTTATATTTTCCCCGCACATAGCAGTGTAGGCTGAGGCAACCTAGTAACCTATCCTATATCTTATAATAAGCAATGTGTACATAATACATATACCTGGTGTCAACACACTTCCATTCTCAACTTTCTGCCGAATTTTCGAAGCATTGCGTGTTGAATTACGGAACTTTGTGCCACGCTTTGCCTTGTTTCTAGAGCGAGAAAATATTTTATTCCCCCGAGTGGGAATCGAACCCATAACCGTCACATTTGTAATAATAGTAGTGTGCCCCCGTGTGTTGATATTTTCAGTTCCTCGCTTTTTGGCAACGAGGACAAAGCACACTTAGGAATTGAATTCACAACCATCGTGTACCTGTTTAGGAACTCTCTATTGTCATCGACCGCTTCCCGTTTATAATATTTAATATTATTTTCCTATATACTTAATAAGTTATAAAATGTTTACGATTTTTTTATGGGTCTTCTATATTTTATAAGTTTTAAATAGTTATGCGTTAGATTATAGTTCAATTTCCTTTATTCTTTTTTAACGTATGCACTAACTTATAAAGATTAAATACGTTGCCTACATTTCAGACATTTAAAGTTGTGAAAAGACTTTTGTGTGTGAAAGTTCATTTATTATCAAATTAATGATTTATTAACATCATTTATCGTCTGTGGAATGAAATGCTCTCTCCAGTCCATTTTAGAGTAACTTTTTAAAATGATATCATTGTCATTAAATGGTAATAATTGATTTTAAAAAAGTCGTAAAGATTTTCTTACGCCGATTCGTCTCAGGGTAAGTCAGCAGTAGTTTAGTGAAAGGGTGGTTCTACTTGACATTCAAAAAATTAAGCATGTAACTTCTTAATTTTGAACAAAATAATTTGACTTTGGCTTTGATTAACTTAGAGTGTAAATTATAAAACCAATAATTATAATATGCAAACATAACTTAAAATTAATAATATTTTTAATCTGTATCCTGCACATAGTAGGATAGGCATAGAGATCCTGTTGTCAAGACAAGTCATTCTCCAAATTTCCCTCGATTTCTTGAATTTATATATATATTCTATAACTCCGCGTTTTATCTTCAGAAGGTGGAGAAATGGAAATAATTAACTTCCTCGATTGGGTTTCGACCCACAACCATCGTAGTAAGGTTAACATGATAAGGGGCCGTTCAAGTATTACGTAAGCAGTTTTTTTGCAATTATTGACCCCCCGCTCCCCTATGTCATCAAAAATAAGCAATCCTCTTACCCCCTCCCCCAATGCTTACGTAAACATTAGCATATACATTTTTTAAGGTATTTTTTTAAATATTTTATTTGTATTTACATATATAAACGAACATGTTCCGACTGACTGAGGTAAGACACACGCACAGCCGTAACCGCTCATAGTAGAAACGTGAAATTTGGGCAGATTTATATTTTCGAATTCTGGAAATCCACTAACAAGGGAATTTGAAAAATTTTAACCCTAAAGGGATGAAATAGGAGTTGAAAGTTTGTATGGAAAAAAATTGTAATCAGCACTGATTTTTATAAAATTTTATATACAGACTGTTAAAAATATTTCATTGAACACGTGTTTCGTGGTTTATTTTAATTCACCCCCTAAGAGTGCAAATAAGGGGTTGAAAGTTTGTATGGAAAAATCCTTAAATCGCCACAGATTTTTATGAAATTTGAAATTTAGACTTTTGACAATGTGCCATTCCCGCTAAATAGATATAAGAAACTTATATATCATGTTATAAAATTAATAATTATTTCGTCTACCATACCCACGTCTACCAAATATAGCCATAATATATATGAAAAAATAAATAACTTCTGCTTACGTAATTACTAGCTAGACCCCCACACCCCCCATGTCATCAAAAATAAGCAAACCCAAGACCCCCTCGCCCTCCTACAGTGCTTACGTAATACTTGAACGGCCCCAAAGCAACATTTGTTCCTCTGTGCCACGATGCCTCAAGTGAAGAAGAGTGACTAAAGTAAAAAAAAACACTATCACGATCTAACGTTTTATATGCAAGAGATCAATTACGGTAATTACATAGTAATATTGCAATAAACAAAGGGAAACTACCTTGAATAACCTTCACATGGTCGATTACAAAGTAGATAATAATTAATGACGATTACGTAAATCTCACTTAATATATTAATATTGTATGTAGCTGGATTTGAACCCAAGCCTCTTGGAAGCTGTCCAAGACCGGGTTGGATGGTTATGGGTGCCAAAAATAGAAAAGAATATCTTGACATTAAGTTTTCTATATCTATCTGTGTATAAGCTGGATAAAGCATAGAGATAGAATGACATCTCGTCGCGGTGAAAAGAAGTAAAACATGGTTCTACTACAAGATTTTAAGATTTGACCTATTCAAAACGGAAAACGAACGAAGATCAGATCAAACAAGTACCGCCCATGAACTTAAATTGCACCGTGTATTTCCTCAAGAAACAAAACTTTGAACTCGAACTTACATATACGAGTAATTGTGGGAAATTGTATTATTCACATTTTATCTATTGTTATTCTTATTTGGTACTATGTTCCACTATCAATATTTACATTGATTTCTCACGTTTAAAGTTAGTTTTTTTTGACATTTATTTGACGTCTTGGCTGTAGGGCCGATTCACAAGACAAGATTTGAGTTGTGCTATTTAATTAGCAACGTCTCGAAAATTGACCGGAAACTGGGAAGCGAAGTATTCTTAACTGCGGCTTCGTCTGTTAAAAAAATCAAGAAAAAAAAATTCAGTGATGGACATATAAAAATAATAATAGTCAATAATGACCGGGTTATCGAACCCACGATCATCACTCTTACAGTTAAACGCTGTCACACATAGACAGCCTCAATTAAATTTTCGCAACTATAAGTACTTTCAAATAAAGTAAACAGGAAATGCAAAATACAAATGCAACCTTTGTTAATAAAAATGTTGCTTCATATTTTTTTGCTTTTAATCATCCTTTATGGAGCAATTGACGTTGTTGTTACAGTTAGGATAAAACGAACTTGTTGTGGGATCAATTTCCGTTCAAGGAAAGTTCTGAATATTCTTCTAATTCCGAATTATTCTTGAAGCCATTGTGGTGCAGTGGACTAGCGTTTAATTGCAAGTCAGACGCTGGTCCGCTGCAACACGATGGTTCGTTAATTGAGGTTTCTTTCTTGCTATGGTATCAAGGCTAAGTGTGATGTTGAGTTCCGTTACTCAACACGAGAATTCAATAAAATGTGGGAATCGGAAGTTTCTTAATGGAGTCATAGTTTAATAACAATAGGTTCCCAGATTCCCTTTGCCTACTCTTCTTTAAACTAAACAGAAAAATAATTATAAAAATTTAAATAAGTTGTATTGGCGACAGCCTTACTCTTATTTAAATATATAACAGTAAGGCTGTCACCAATAAACTACACCATCATCGAGTTTATACAACAATAAGGTCACTACATATTTTTGTTAAAATAATTGCTTACCATTAAACAAATCGTTTGAAAGCTAATATACAGGTGGTTTATAATTTTGTATTATTATTTTCTTATATAATATTTTTATACTTCATTACCGAATCGAACACATTTCAATACAAAAGAAAATTTTTATAACCCACAAAAATTCAACAAAATTGTCCGTGAACTTCATAATCAAAACATACAGGTTATTACTCTCACTTGCATACAAAAATTTGCATCATCTTGATGCAATTGCACCTATGCATACGATATAATATACGTAGGTTTCGTAATTCATTCACAACCAACCTGCTCGACCCATCCCCTCTTAGAAAGGAACGAAACAGAAAGGTCTTTCTTATTGGTTCCAGCCAAGCTTTAATTTTATTTGCCAAGCAGTAAACTCTTATAGTGATGTGCCAAAGCGTATATTTGCTTGCCGCTAGTGAGGTCCACTAGTTTCGTCACTGTCGTGGTCGGCTGGCTGTCCTAAATACCTCGGTCTACAGAATACCGTTCGGAAATCCCACTCTCGCTAAGTTACAAAATGATGCGTAGATATATGTATATGTAAGTAAATATGTATATAGAAATAAATTTAATTTATTATGTAATTTACGTTAGTTTTATTTAACGATGAATATATTATGTCAGACTTGTTTACATTTTTTATATTAAATTTTTAGTAATGGTTTAATTTAAAAAAAAAAAATTAAAAATACCTGGAAACGTTCCATTCCCGATTTTTTTTTCCTTTTATCAAATATCCATTATAATTTACAAAAAATATTTTTATAGCTTAAAAATAACGATATTTTCCCTCAAGTTTAAGAGTTTTGTTCAAGTTCGTTAATATCAGGAACTACTGATCCGAATTGAAGAATTCGTTTTGTATTGGATAGACCATTTATCTAAGACGGTTATACAATATTATTTCTCTTTCGCCACGTAAAGCCGCAAGCGGGTAAAGCCGCAAGTAAAATATTGTATTATTATAAACATATTTATTAGGTACAATTTGTACTAGAGATGCTCTTGAGCAAAAAACTAACGAGTTTATAACTACATTCTTACTTCATATACTAGTACGTCTAAATCTTATATAGATTACGACAAATGTACTTTAAACAACTTATTGTGACAGTATTGGTTTACTTCTATGAAATTTAAGTTTAAAATAAGAGCAATTTTTTTTCTGGGAAAGCAGAGAAGTCTTAATGGGAACGCAATCTGCTGATACAGCAAGAATCTAAAATAAAAAATTAAAATAAAGTTTACTTTTTACTTCTCATAACAAGAAACGTAGAAAACCTTTTGTGTTAAAATATTTCGTTCTTAACGTTGGATTTTGCGACACTACGTGTTGAGTGGCGGAACACAACACCACGCTTTGTCTTGGATAGAGCGTGGAAAAGGAAATAATTGATAGCCCCAATCATTTAAATACATTATATTTCAATTTATTCCACTGAAATCCGGTAAATCAATTTATTAAATACTTGTGAAATTTATCATTCGTCTTATGTCATAAACATTGTTGTAAACTGGTTTATATATTTTTTTGTATTGTGACCTTGATACTAAGTAAATGTCAATATTGGTGATGATTTCGCAATGAAGCTCTTGGTGTGTTTGCTAAATGATCTTCTCTTGAGTGGCTTAATAAGACATTCAGTGCCTCTTAATAAGATAAAAAGCGAAAGGAGGAGTGTCTTTAACGTAAAAAAAAATATCCCATAATTTAAAATTCTAAAAATACAATGTTAATTATATGCTTTTCTATGTTATTTTATTCGATCTTTGTTCATATGATTACGTTCATATTAATATAGTAAATTGAAGCAATCACAATACAATCAATCAATCACAATATAGTAATACAGTAAATAATAGTGAAGTAATCAAATATTTTAAAATGAAGTCAAGTAAAACAAACTGCGGTGTTAACTTCCACCATCATAAATGTCCTAGTTTATTTCTAGGCTTTTTTCATTCTAGGGTCTCTGCAACTTACTATATAATAATGATAGATATATGTTTCAAAATAAAACATTTATAATCATACATGCAAAGACAAATAGAAACAATTAGGATTTATCCATATACGACAAAGTGCCTCAGTTAAATGTCAATATATGAAATTTGCAACATAAAAATAAATCAGCTTCACGCTGTATCCCGCCCACAGCAGGGTAGGCAGAGAGAACCTAGTGTTAAGACACTCCGTTCCCCACTTTCCGCCAATTTCTGGAGGCATTGCGTGTTGAGTAGCGGAACTCAACGCCGCGCTTTCGCCTCTACACCAGAGCGAAGAAATGAAAATATAAATGTAAATAAATATTTCATCTCCTCGAGTGGGGATCGAAACCACAACCAGTCGATTTACAGGCACACTTTGTGCTCCTGCGCCACGACTGGCCTCAACTGGCTGGCTTTATAATATTAATATTGATATATTCAAATTAAGTCATGTATAAAATGGAATCATTATGTCGTTATGTCACTTCCATCGAGAGGGGGTCATAAATCATAATTTCTATAAACGAACAAACACCTGTTCACGATATGGTGTTTACGTAACAAGCATATTAGTTACGTCCTACATAGACTTAGACTATGCGAATCGCCTTTCTATTAAATGATTTTTTTTTATTAGCTTCACGCTGTATCCCGCACACAGCAGGGTAGGCAGAGGGAACCAATTAAGACACTCCGTTCCCCACTTTCTGCCGAATTCTGGAGGCATTGCGTGTAGAGTGGCAGAACTCAACGCCGCGCTTAACCTCGACACCAGAGCGAAGAAATGGAAATATAAATTTAAGTAAATATTTCATCTCCTCGAGTGGGGATCGAACCCACAACCAGTCGATTTTGCAGTCACACCTCGTGCCGCTGCGCCACGACCGGCCTCTTTATTAAATGATTAGTTAGTAATATTTCCTTGCAGGCTTAATTTTGAAGGTATATCTACTATACCAACATTATAAAGCTGAAGAGTATGTTTGTTTGAATGCTCTAATCCCACGAAGTATCGTTTGAATTGAAAAATTATTATTGTATGGGATAGTCCGTTTATTGAGAAGGCTATTGGCTATATTGAATCACGTTAATCGGTCAAAGATATCTCGGGTATATAGAAGTCATGTGTCATATACAATCTAATAGTTATTATTATACTTATTTAGAAAACATATAAAAATTTGAACGTAGCGGGACTCGAACCCGCGCCACCTGGAAACGACCTGGTCGGTTTCCAGGAGGCGCGGGTTCGAGTTTTCACGCTTTAAAAATGTTTCAAATACTTATTATTATTATTAAATTCTTAATTACTTTCATTAGATAACCGAAAGAATAAAATTTATTATTCGTTAGATACGATTTACCAGTAGATTTGTGTTTTATTTCATTTTTAATTCAATCTCAAGACATTGCTTGCTCAGTAACTGAACTCAACGCGGAACGACAGAAATTGAAAGTAAATTATAGGCAATTATTCATAGAACAGGTATCGAAGCTACATCACTATCAAATAATTGCAAGGATATTGCCCAACTGCACCAGCATGGTTTCTATTTATAATTTATTTTTTTCCACATACCAGAAAAGACGATAGAGGAAACCTTGTGCCAAGACATTTGAAATGATTTTTAACTTCACGCTGTATCCTGTACAAACGGTAAGCAAAAGGAACCTGCGAACCTAGTGTTCCGTTCCCCAGTTCCCGATTGAATGGCAGAACTCAACACCGTGTTTTGTATTACCAGAACGTAATAGACATTCTACAGAATATGCAAAATCAACAAATTTGCAACGAAACAAGAGTCGTAAATTTTACTTAAGCAATATTTAAAGTAAACATTTAACTATTCAAATAAAGGTTTCGAATGTAATTATATTATGCAACTGTTATTTTTACTATGGCCATTTATGGATCAAGACTGTGATATCCTTTTTTATTTTATTTTTATTTATTATGTTTTGTTATATTATTTTCTTGACAGTACTTATGGACAGAAAGTTATTTCTTAATATTTATTTTAAATAAACCACTAAAGTATTCTCGCATGGCATTATCCTACTTTAATATTATATTTGGACAAATTTGTTAGGATGGATGTTTGTTTCACTTTCACATAACCTTTTAGCAAAAACTACTAAACGGATTTAGATGAAACTTTACACTAATATAGCTTTATATGTTAGAGTAATACATAGCTCCATTCTCTCTGGCAACCCCGCTAGGGACAAAGTGTAAAGCTGTACAAAATATAAGCAGATTTTTTGGTTTCACGCTGTATCCCGCACATAGCAGTGTAGGCAGAGGCAACCTGAAAACCTAGTAATAAGACGCTATGTTTCCATTAAGACACTTCCGTTCCCGAATTATTACCGAATTTTGGAGGCATTGCATGTTAAGTGGAACTCAACGCCGCACAAATTTTAGAGCATAATATAAAAAGATTAGATCCACAGAAAAGGCAAAGGACCACAGAAATCGTAAACACATAAACTATAAACAATTATGACTAAAATACATATTCTAGGTCTAAAATTTTGCTAAATTTTGGTTTTAGGTCAATACCAAATGATGATGATCCACCGCAAAACAGAACGAAATCTTCACTACAGGTAACCACAAACGACTAACCATATTTTGACATACACTAAAATAAATACTTAAAATTTGAAGTTTAACTTAACTTGATGAGATTTTTAGTACTAGAAGAACTTAAAATTATACTTACTGATTTTCAAATATCTACTGGTTTTTTAAATTATATAACTTAATAGTAAATTCGGGAACTGGAACGCAGTGCTCAGACATTCCATTTTCACCATTCGAGACATTGCGTGTTGAGTGGCGGAACTCAACGCACAAGGGAGATTGTGTCATTAAGCGCGACGTAGGGTAACACACGTAATATTTAAAAAAAAACATACGGTTCATGGGTACTGAACAATGTATGGCATTATCATACTTAAGTTCCTTGTGTCTACTCTGTGCTATATTGTGGACACAGCGTGAATATTAAAAATAGGGGAGCCATTTCTTGGAGAGTAAAGAATGAAGTTTTTTTATATTTTCACGCACATATAGCAGGGCACGGGGGCAGGCAGCGGGTACCTGGGAACCTAGTGCTAAGACACTCCGTTTCCATTAACACAATTCCGTTTCCCACTTTCCGCAAAATTATCGAAGCATTGTGTGTTGAGTGGCGGAACTTAACACCGCGCTTGATATGAGAATGAAAAGTAAAGTAGGCGAAGCGAAAAAAAAACGACAGTAATAAGACTATTATAATTATATAAGCGTAAATCAACATTTATTTTTATACGCCAATTAGGCATAACTACATTCAATTGATATCAAGGCCATATCAATAATACATCGATATAATATAACGATCACTTTTATGATAAGACGACTCTAAAAAGGCAGTAACTTTTTTTTATGTAATTTTAAAGAAAGATATTATACAAACTTATATACAATAGCATATAAATTCGTTATTTCCGTACAATCACTGAGTGCGTTCGGATCTTTTCTTTGTAATATCAAATATCACTTGTTCTGATTGAACTCTTTTGCTTCCTTAAAATTTGACCTTTTCATGACCTTTTCGGTTCTTCTAGAACCATACTTATGTTGAAGTATCTTTTATAATTTTTATTTCCCTAGTTTGTAAAGAAATGTCATTACAAACTGGGGAAATATGCAGCGTTGAGTTCCGAGATTTAAGCATGTGTACAAAGTGGTAAACCGAGTGTCTTAATATTATGTTCTCTTCGCTCACCCCGATAGATGCAAGATAAAGCGTAAAAATAAAAAAGAAAACAAAATTTGTAACGATTTTTCTCATCATCACATCATATCATGTAAATAAAAAAAATCACGCTATGCCCGAGTATACCAGAGAAGAACCTAGTATTAAAACACACCATTCACTGCTTTCCGCCAAATTTTCGAGGTATTGCTTGTTGAAAGTCGGATTTTAACGCCGCATTTTGCTTTGTTAGCAGAGAATGAAAAATAAATCAGGAAATGAAAAACAAATCATTTTATGTTATCACATCTATTTCATCAGAAAGACTAATCTTTCCGCTTTTCACTCTCCATCCGATGTAAATTCCCAAACTAACAACAAGAATAAGATCAATAATGATATTTAAAGAAGCTACTGTATTTAAACATTAGGTAGACAGAGGGATCTAGTACGTAATATCTAACATTTAAAAATGGGACCACGGGAACCTAATATTCAAACACTCCCTGTGTTTTAATATTAGGTTCCGGTGTTCCCTTTATCGATCCTGTTTTGTGCGGAATACAAGTGAAGCTGAATATACTTAATACTGATCATGTTGATAGCACCCACTCACTTGTCTTTTGTTATTTGCGTTATTTTAATACTTTCTCTATTGCGCTATGGTGTTAAATATTATATATTTATGTTAAATGACCTAGTCACCAGGTATTATTGAATATATTAACAAGCCCATTTAGTAGTATTAAGAGATTATGTAAGATATCTATTTTTATATAGAAGCATCTACCATTTTTCCAAAGTTTAAAAGAGTCCAGGGGAACGATTTCTTACTCGGTTTTAAACTTTTTTCTTGATCTCTTTTATTGTAGTGGTCTCTTTTAGAAAATGGGGAATGGAAATATCTTAATGGAAACGGAGTATCTTAATACTAGGTTCCCAGGTTCCCTATACTTACTGTGTACACCACGTACATGGTGAAACACCTTTTATTATTTGCTAATCGTTTTTTGTCCACAACATTGTTTACATGGAGTATAGGAAGTAAAGTGGAATATCCTGTACCTTCCTCGTTTCCGTTTATTCAAGTATTCCTTTCTCAGTGCTTCAATATACTCTGTTATCTAAATACATACCAAATTTGTAGTAAATCAAATAATATAAGACTAGCTCCTTTAAAATTATTTCGAAAGAAGGAGGTCATTTGCACACTCACCTAGCTCTTAACTAGAATGAACGTTGCTTAACCCTATGAAACGTATGACGATGGCTATACCTACCAAATGACCAATGGGTACAAGTAAATATTTGCTATTTAACAGAAGTCTTGTACATAATTATATATATACATAATTTTTTTACGTAATCCTGAATAGTAAGAATCTAGTAATTTTTCTTTCAGTTTTCTTTATATCGCTTGGTTAAAATATGTATTTTTGAGTCTAATCTTTTATCCCGAATTTACCAGAATAAGGATAGAGATTTTGTGTTGTTTTAGAAATAAACTATAATATTACGAGAATACATAAGAGAATATACAAACGCCATTGGTCAATAAATAATGACCAATCTTGAAACTGGTATAACTTCGGACTGTTATATGGGACACAAAATTGCTGAAATAAACTCATTTATGCCTGTTTTACTTTGTCTGTCGACCGGCATCTCTGAAGCTATGTACAAGTATTAGGTACCGAATAGCTGAAAAACGAATATGTTTTTAAAGTCGTTGAGGCGTAGCAGCACAGCGTCTGACTGTAAACGTGACGGCTGTGGATTCGATTCCCACTCGGGAATATAATTTATTTCCATTTAATAGACGAGAGACGAGAGACGTGAGGTGTTAAATTCCATCATTCAATATAAAATGTCTCGAAAATGAGGCAGAAAATGGGGTACGGATTGCATTAACACTAGCTTATCCTTATGTATATCCCGCTATACAGAGTTTCTGGATACAGCGTGAAGCTATAAAAACGTAGAATTGATGAAACAATAACTTCCGCATAATAAAATTATTTCTGAAAAATTATTATTATCCACCACGCTGAGTGTTGACTAAAAAACAAACTTTCATTTTTATTCAATCAAATCTAAAAACGACTAACTGATTCTAAAAAAAAGACAAAGCAAAATTCATAAAAAAACCAAAACCACCTTTTTTGTATCCAATTCGAACCCGCTACTATTACGCACAAACACTTTCGTTTCTATTTAACCAATATTCTAATAATTATTGACAAATAAGCAATTTATAATGGTCGTGACTGCGTTATTTCAATAAAGGTCATCTAACAACCTACTGCATTATAATGCAACTACACAAGTTGGTACATTACAAATATGCATAATTAAATAAAGGAAATAAAGCAATGTTTACCTATTTTAACATTTTTAAAGTGTTAATCCACACTTAGGAAAGAAAAATACTTATTTAGAAAACGTATAAAAATTTGAACGTAGCGGGACTCGAACCCGCGCCTCCTGGAAACCGACCAGGTCCAGGACCTGGACCTAGTCGGTTTCCAGGTCTAAATAAGAATGTTTACCTACTTAATATTCGTTTAACTTCACGCTGTATCCCGCATATAAAAGGCTGGGCGGAGGGAAGCTAGTGTTAAGACACTACATTCCCCAGTTTGTTAAGGGACTCAACGCAGCGCTTTATCATGTTTCCCTCATGTTCTTATTTCCCCAAGAGGGAATCGAAGCCACAGTCTTCGCGTTTACAGTCCGCTACAACGGGATCAATGTTTATTTATCGTTTTATTTATTTTTAAAATAAAATCTTTTTCAGGTGCGATAGACAATTTTTGGTAAGAGAAAATATTACGCATCTCACTGCAAGGACGATAAAGCGTTGCGTTAAGTTCCGCCATTTAATATGACATGTCTCGAAAAGAAAAAAAAATAGAATCTCTTAACTTAACTAGGTTCTGTTCAGTATACAGAGGCCTACTTGCAGGATTTAGTAAAAAAACTATAAAGAATATATATAAAAAATAAACTTCGGTAAACCTTACCTATTAGGAGAGCTCTTAAATGAAATATCCATCGATATAATATATTTAGACATGTCTATATTTCAAAAAGGTTAAACAAAATTATTCAAATAGTCGATTTGTCGGTCGACGAGGCAGTTGTGGCGCAGGAACACAGTGGTGTGACTATAACGCGACGGTTGTAGGTTCGATATCCACTCAAGGGAATGAACTTTTATTTATTAATATTTTCATTTTTTCGATCTGGCACCAAACCAAAAAACCTATATGCTTATATTTCAAAAAGGTAACATAAATTTATCGATATTGTGTTGTTTATCCACTTAAATTATATATTCATACATCCATCACCTTAAGATAAATTTGCAAATAGCCTAAGCAATTTGAACCTGCCATTGCGCAGTTCAAACAACGCTAATGTAAGTAATGTAGGCTTTTCTCTACACACCAAGTACCCAATGTCCTAGTTAACTAGACGATTGAGTACAACATACTTTGTAAATATATATTGCTAAAATGTGTTCATATATTTGCAATCGGCTAGTCTTTAATATATTATCTATATATATTTTAGCTTCACAGAGGGAACCTAGGAACCAAGTGTTAATAACATCTGTTCCCATTAAGATACTTTCGTTTTTCACATTTGGAATTTTGGAGGTATTGCGTGTTAAGTGGCAGTGTCAAAGCCGCGCATTGCCTCGTTACGTGAAATATTTCTTTTCTTAAGTAGAAATCGAACCCACAACACACTGACTTCTACTAATACCTACTGTACGCCACTATCCGCTGAATTTTTAAGACATTGCGTGTTCATTGGCGGAATTCAACGCCGCGCTACAATACTTTTGACAAACAAAGAAAAAATTACCTTGAATAATACATTAAAATTGATGTTATAGTACCATAAAATAAAACAATTAAAAGAGATATATAAAACATGTTGAATTATCAACAATAGAAATTGTATTTAATTATTTAATTACCAAGACCTTTTGACTTGATTAATGCAAGTGCATACATACGGCTAATTCCTATACAATAAGTTAGTTGTCATAGAACTTTTTTATATCGTATTAACTATTTTTAATCAAATATTATCTTAAAGGCCAATTGTGGCGCAGTGGCATAAGCATTCGACTGTAAACGCAAGAAGTTGTGGGTTCGATTTCCACTGGAAGAAATGAAATTGAATATTTTCATTTTTTCACTCTGGTGTCGAGGCAAAGACGTGGGCTTTCTGGTAATCTCGACACTAGAACGAAGAAATGACAATTTTAAATATTGCATTTCCGGCCGGTCGTGGCGCAGCGGCACGAGATGTGACTGCAAAACCGACTGGTTGTGGGTTCGATCCCCACTCGAGGACATGAAATATTTACTTAAATTTATATTTCCATTTCTTCGCTCTGGTGCCGAGGTTTAAGCGCGGCGTTGAGTTCTGCCACTCAACACTCAATGCCTCCAGAATTCGGCAGAAAGTGGGGAACGGAGTGTCTTAACACTAGGTTCCCTCTGCCTACCCTGCTAATATTTCACCTCTTCAAATGAGGATCGAACCCACAAACCAGTCGGTTTTACAGTCACACTTTGTGCCCCTGCGCCACGACTGGCTTCGATCGACCTTTATAATTTAATATTAGGAGGTATACAAATTATTTCTATAGGAAACTAAAGCTTTGATCTTTTTATTGACCACCTTAATCAGTTTACATAATGCTATGCAAAATATACATAACTAATAAATGATAATTTGTGCTGATATACATAATTTGGTATATTTATTTACTGTGCGACCATTAATAATTTTCTACTAAAATAGTCTACATTTTAAATAACAAGGAAGTCAAGATATCTGAAAATTATTTTTACATATTAAAGGCAATCAAGGCGTGACGATGTCTGTCTGTAGTCCCGGTGGTTGTGGGTTCGATTCCCATTCTATAATTATGGCATAATAAGCGAATCATTTCACAAATATCATGTTGTATGAATAGATAACGTTACACAAAAGAAGAATTCATGTTTAAAAGAGATCCTGTTAAACTACTGTTTTCATCTCTATATATAATAAGACAGTAAAAATATTTTGTCTGTACATTTAGTAATTTTGACTGAAATGGATAGAGGGACACTTAAAAAGACTAATAGAAAGCAAAAAGATTTTTTTTGAATTTCTTGTCTGTCTGTCTGTCTGTCTGTCTGTCTGTCTGTCTGTCTGTCGACATATTGTTGTCCGCATTTTTCTCTGAAACTACTGAACCGATTTACTTGAAAATTTCACCAATTGCTTT
>JAATLQ010018249.1:2693-28177 GCA_013421005.1 Heliconius erato x Heliconius himera | reverse complement strand
TTTTTCCAATTCCTTATGCGATTTTCTTTCAAATGATGTGCGATTCACATAAAAAACATATGAGTGCAATTTTCTCCAAAAACGAGTTACGAAAAACATTAATTAAAGGTGATTGCGGCAGGATTTTTTTGGGCAACCCTAGTGTAATCTATTCTACTATCATGTATCATTCTTAAATATAAGTTTCATTAGAAAATCTGATCCCTACAGTTTTAAGCGATGGGATCTTAGGCCAATACGTGTAGTATTAAAATGTCATGAATAAGATGAATATGGTGGTGATATATGCAAGAAAACTAAATATAAGTGTATAATCTATTCTTATAATAAAATCGGAACGGACGAACGGAGTCTGTGCTTGAAGATATTTAAGAAAAAACAATTTTGGGGACCTTTATTAATGTAATAAGTCTATTTTTCTGAGCGTTTGCTATCGCTAATTTTAGAATTGGCTTAACCGATTTAAATGCGGTTTTCATTATTGGATTTTGGCAAGTTTCCGTAAACATATAGAGTTTATTTTATTAAAATTAATTCATAAATAAAAAAGTTATATTAATTTAAAGTACTTAGTTCCACAAATTTGCTAATTGCTATAACAGTAACTTGATACAACTGTTTAACTGAATTCATAGCTTTCAATCGGTAAGATGACAAAAACACTATGATTTCAAAATTTAGGATCGGGATTGGAGTTTATTTGGAAAAAACTGCGCTTGCCCTGCACGCGTACCTACTTGCCGTACCTTAATACCGTATTGGCAAGGTGCGTAGTACTAGGTGACAGTATTATAAACGCTCGCAGCACTCATGGTGGCCAAAAGTAGAAAAAATGTAGGCTTTGTCACTTATTAATGTCAAAGAGCAATCTGTTCGACTTATCGATTTAGAAGTTATTAAAAATGAGTCACAGCAGTTGTAGTTGTTCTACAATGCAAGAAATACATTTACATGTAATAGATATATTTATAGCGAAGTATGTGATGCAGAAATACAAACAGAAATAGACAACTCAACTATTTATATAAAAAATTACAATAAAATGAAGAACAAAATATGTAATACCCCTAAAAAAACATACACAGATGTGGCGACTTCAACAAAAAAAAATATTTTACTGGGTTTTCATCTATCTGTAATGATGAGGAACTTATAGATCTTGCAGGTGTAACATTCTACAATTTCCAATTATTATTAAAAACATTAGCAAGCAATCACAAATACAGTATTTATAGTTTTTTTTTATCTCTTAATTGCTTTTTTTTCTTTAATCACATTTCGTTTCGTTCACGTTTTGATATTATAATAATCATTTATTTAGAAAATAAATTATTATAATAATATCAAAACTAGGTAACTACTATACTATCTACCATTAAATTTGCTTTGTTTCCTTGTTTTTCAGTAAAACTACAACTAAAAAAGTAGTAAACAAATTCTGATATAAGCAAAATAAAACACAATTTTGAATAGAGATTACTTACCTCTCTCAATTTGAATAACCAGAAATGATTTATCGACACTTTTTCCACCCAAATCACAGTAATTAAGTAATATAAATGAATTTGAAAGTATTTTACGAATATTTTCAATCAATCCCGCCATCATATGTCAAAGCGTCAGAGCCCACAAATTTGCGTACGCTGGGTGGCGCTGTAGTCGTGCACGGTGTCAATAGCTAAACATTTTTCTCTACATACAACAAATTTTGGGAGCAAAATGACTGGTTTAGTCATGGAGCAGGGGCACGCAGTGTGATTGCAAATGTGACTGGTTATGGGTTCCATCCGAATTCGAGGAAATAAAATATTTATTAAAATGTAGGTATATTTCCATATTCTTCGCTCTAGTGTCGAGGCATAGCGCGGTGTTGAGTTCCGCCTTTCAACACACAATGCTTCCAGAATTCGGCGGAAAGTGAGGAACGGAGTATCTTGACAATAGGTTCCCTCTGCCTACCCTGCTGTGTGCGGAATATAGCGTGAAGCGGAAAATTTAATTTCTTTTGGGAAATGGAAATACATATTTTAATTATTTTACTCGAATTCGTTTAAGATTGTTTTAAATAATTTTAATATTGTCATATTAATTTTCTGTATGAAACAAAGTTTCACAATACAACCTTCTCCTATACTATTTGTTGATTTAACCTGGAAGCATGATATTTTCAGAACTATTCTTATATTTGCATTTTATAAGTATATACTGGTATTTAAAGCGTGGGACTTACCCAAGCCTTATTGCATTAGCATCTTCCTGTCGTTGAGCCGCGGTTTCACGACGACGCCTGTTTTGTGGATAGTAAGTATGTTATGATTATTATTATTATTATAACTACATTTTCTTATTTCATAGGAAACTATAGTTAAATAACAGTACAATTAATTAATTAAAATATATTTTATAGATAAGAAAATAATAGTTCTTAAATTATAAAACCAAAATATAAATGAGAGGAACAAAATAGAGGGAATAGAGGACACTCCCTTCCCCACTTTCCACCAAATTCTGAAGGTATTGCGTGTTGAGTAAAAATCGATGCAAAATCTTTTTAATAATGTTTACTTACATGCAGTTAAAGAAGATTGGCAAATTCGGTCCAATAGCGAATCTCCGATGTGATTTTTCTTGACTTGCGGTTTCGGTTTCAGATTCACTAAACAAAAAAGAACAATATATTTAGTAATATAAACTGAAAAATACAGCTAAATGGTTCTGTTCGGAATCATTTTTTTTTTCTTTTATACTTTTTACAGTTCCGTACCTTAAAAGAAGCTTATATAGGATCACTTTGTCGTCCGTCTACTAAAATAATTTTTCTCAATATTGACTCGAGAAATGAAACTGAAATGAGTTTTTTGGAGCACAGACTAGATTAAGCTTTTCTATCAACGCTATCAAAAATACGAACGCTTATGTATCGTTTTTATATGAAATTCACCGCATAATCAAAACCTATAGAGTAGTATAAATATGAAATTATGAAATCTTAGAGTAAAAAGTAAAAGATAAAAAAATCGGAAATGAAAATTTTTGGGGATATCAAATCAACGATGAAACAACAGTATGATTATGAAATTGGTACGGAACCCTCAGTGGGTGCATCCGACTTGCACTTTACAGATTTTTTTTGTATATAGGTACTAGAGTATTGTACCCAATGCTCACTTTGCTCGACGTGTTAAATCTTACGTTAGTCCAGTCGCAGGTGACATCTTCGATTACATATTATTAAATAAAAATCGCTTACTCAAAAAAATCAACTATACAAAAATTTTAATAGTAAAAACTATTTTTTCCAGAACAGTGCAAGTGAAAAAATATATGGCAAAAGGTTACTCACTCAATAGGCAGCATCGCAATGGCTGAACTGTTTTCATCTAAATTATCATCCTTGGTGCATCGGTTGCTTGTAAAAATAATAATTGATCAGCTTCACACTGAATCCCGCACATAGCAGGGTAAGCAGAGGGAACCTAGTGTTAAGGCACTCCGTTCCCCCTTTTTCTGCCGAATTTTGGAGCCATTGCGTGTTGAGTGGCAGAACTCAACGCCGCGCTTTGCCTCCACACCAGAGCGAAAAAATGAAAATATAAATTTAAGTAAATATATCATGTCCTCGAGTGGGGATCGAACCCACAACCGGTCGATTTACAGACACACTTTGTGCCACTGCGCCACGACTGGCCTCAAAAATAATAATAATAATATGATATTATTATTTCAGTTCATAGGCAAATGCTTTTAACTCATCACATATGAACATGAGGCATGTTTGTGAAAATAATTTGTTTAGAGGCTTAAAAGAAATCCGAAAATTCTAAATTTATAGATATTTCACAGAAAAAAATATTACAATGTAATAATAATTGCAGTTAATTTCATACAAATTGAGTGCATACGCCTGCAAACTTATATTTGTCAACTTTTATAAGTTATACTTACCGTAAACCTACAATCCTGAAATTGGTACCGAACCCTCGGTGAGCGAGTTCGACTCGCACTTGACCAATTTTTATTTTTTCTTTTGTGACTAATAACTAATCACAATTATAAATATTTAACAATTAAGAATAAATAAAAATATGATTAAAAAATTAATATTCCTTGTTTTATTTATTTTCGTTTTTAAAATATTTTTGTTTGAATAAATAAAATTATTTATTATTCGTGAACGATTATTATACAAAGGAATTCATTCGTTACCCTGTACCTAAGTGATGTTTATTAAATACTAGAGACTCAAACGCGGCTTTGCTCGTTTAAACTTATGTTAATAAATAGCAAAAGAATCATATACATTTTTTAATTAGGATTTTTTTGCTATCACTTTTTCTTAACAAAAAGTATCCTATGTTCCTTCTAATATCTACCTTTAACAATGTTTGTGTTTCACGATAATGGGTTGAGTAGTTTTTGCGTAACAAACAAAATTACATTTAATTATCTTCATTATATTTTAATTTATTATAAAATATTATATAATAGGTATTAATAAAATATTATGCATAGATTTGTATTAAATTTTGCTTAAAAAAATGTATTAAATTATAATTATTGATTATTAATGTTTAAATGAAATAATGTTCTAAAATCTTCATTTGTAATTTCTTATGTCTACGAGAATTACATACGTACAGTTTACTAGTTAGTTTACAAATAAAAATTGACAAAAACTATACTTACATACAAAATACTTTTCCGAAGGAGAACCAAAAGGTTGATCGTCTTGTAAGTTCGTTTTTGTTGTCACTCATGCTTACGCTGTGTAAAAAGATAAAATATAAAAATATATAGGCAATATATGTTTATAATTAAAGGAAAGAAAAAAAAACAAAACATAGTAATTCCTGTGTATTTAAGGCCCTCGAATTCGCGTAGCTTTGCAAGAGAGATACGACATGTCCTGCGACGGCACTGCTTAGGAAGTGAAAGAAAAACATAAATTAAAGCTTAGATACATACCTACGTATATTCCATAATACGCGGGCATACCTACATATATTTCATATACATTTAGGGCCAAAATGTTGACATTTAGTATTACGATTTAAAAGTACTTGTAAATTAGGTCTTTGAGATTAAATAATTTCAAATAAAGCATATTAAGATTTTAACATTGTGTTGCTAAAACATAGATAAAATTAATAGAAACCTACTAAATGTTTCAGTTGCTACAAAACAATTCATAAATATAGAGAAAGAAAAGATTACAATTTTAGATCCAGAAGTGATAATAAAAATTAAATTAAATCAGCTTCAGCACTTTTGACTTCTCTTCAGAAGAAATATAAATATGACAGTAAAAGGAATAACAAAAAAATCCTATTTCACCAAGCCAAATCGCTGACACTGCATGCACCTATAAAAAGGACTTATGAGATTTTTTTTATAAATATTTAGAACAGGTAAAAAAAATCAATAAAAATACATTAATAAAGCTTAAATGTATATATTATAAAACCCGTAACACGTAAACACGTATGGTGTTGCCTTTTTTAACATTTATTACAACAATGCAATGAAGTCAGTCGTGGCGCAGGGACACATGTTTGTGACTGTGGTAATGGGTTCGATCCTCACTCGAGAAATGAAATATTTATTTAAATTTATATTTTCATTTCTTCGCTCCTCTAATGTCGAGGCAAAGTGTAGCGTTGATTTCCGCCACTCAACACACAATGCCTCCGGAATTCGAAAGAAAGTGGGGAACGGAGAGTCTTATCACTAGGTTCCCTCTGCCTGCTATGTGTGAAATACAATGTAAAGTTGTTTTTTAACAATTTAATACAACTTATACCTACCAATTGTTTTATGATAATTTAACTGCACCACTATTTAATTATAACTTAAAATTAAAACATCGATACGGTAACCACATATGTATCGATACAAACCAATATATTAAAAATAAAAAATATATTTGCTATATTTATCTTCATGTAAAGTACACTTACCTACATAATATTAAATAATAAAATTTGAAAAGAGATAAATTGAAATAACAAAATAATACGTTTTCATAATCCATTTACTCTATAATTATTAACAATAACTTATGTTTTACTAACAGTGTCGTTTACGTCTATTGCCATTTTAAAAAAATATTGATTCAATTTATTATTTATTTTCCACATAATAACAATTATTTAAAATTATAAGTAAATAATAAAATAACAATGACAAATTGGTAAATGACATTATTTATTAAATCTTCTTTAATTTAATATATTATATAAAGATCATCCATCAGTTAGTTATGCAGTCTCTACATCGGAATCCACATGCCTCGTAGAATCTAATTCCGTGAAAGAAGTTTCAAACAGAACAGACTCAGAATTTCGGTGGACATTTAATCTGAAATAAGTTATAGTAATATATATAAAAAAAATCTAATAAAAAGATAAATATTTAGTGAAAATCGATAGATATCTATATGTTTTGTTTTTACCTTTCGCTGTAAGTTATCATGGATAGAGGTATGTCTGTTGAAGACGTTGATTGTGGACTATTAGGTTTATTTAGACCGCCCCCTTGTAGACTACTGTAGAAAAAAGTATATATTTTATACGGTATTGATTTTTTGTTCTTTGATGGTAATTTGAATTATATACACAACTTAAAATAATAAGATCAACTAAATATTAAAAAGAATTGTAAGACTTAAGTGGTGTGTATATTGTACGTATTGTTATTAGGTATAATTTTTATTTAAAAAAAGAAAAAAAAATTGTTGGTTATAACGTTACCTGAGTATGGTTTCTTCTCCCATCGTAGGTGTCGACTTGCCTGCTGGTGAGCTAAAAAATGTATTTACTTTTGGTATTGATTATTATTATGGGATAATTCAAAAAAGTTTAAAATAATTACTTATTTAGTATTAATTATATCTTAAATCTATGATATTAAGACACCTTTATTGTCTCAATTATAAACAAATTTCTTTAAAATTTTAACTTCTTAATAGGAGACAAAGCGTGCAACATAACTAAATATATAAAGACAGTGGGCGGATCGTCAACTGCCACTGAGGCTTGAACAGTAGGGCGTGTCATAAGATCATAATACAATTGACCCAATTTTAAGATACCTACATTGCTGCCATAGGATTTGTCCCTAATCGACGAGGGCGCAACCGGCGGATGTGGGCTAACCAATCTATATGCCATGCGAAAAGCCCCATTCTCCTTAACACTACGGCCCTCACCTGATATATAAGTAAATAAAAAATATATAACAAAAAATAATAATAATATAAATATTTAAAAATAATCAAAATTTTATGTCATTATTCACCTCTTCATTGCCAACACAATAAATAAGTGTCAAAAGAAAACCTTGAAAAGATTTGATGAACTGACGTGTATAACAAAATGCCATAAATAAGTATATGTTAGCATATATGGATATATCAAATATACTGAGGACGTTTGATAAGCCTAGAATAGGCAGCAAAAATAAAGCCGCTTTAACGCTCTTCCTGCAAAAAAAAAAAAAAGTATACATACATATTTAATACAAATATTTCAAAAAAATAAATATTTTAATATTAGATAAAATAACAAAAAAAAACCGTTGTCTACTTTATTTTAAGATTTTCCGGTGTTTTCGCCTCTTTTAATTTTTTTATAACCATTTTCATTACTCTTACAAGGATAATAGCATTGCACTGAAATAATAAAAATATAATTTAGTTGTCAAATAAATATATAGAGATTTCTACATGTAACCTTTGAAGTTTTACCAAAATAACCGCAACTCTTGGTCCTTGTAGGATCCAATAACTAAGTTTTAAATTGTATCCGAACCAACATCTGAAAGAAAGAATATTAATAGATATAACTATAAAATAATATAATATATTAAATAAATAAATAAATCCATTATTTAACTAACACTTTAACGCTTTCTTTTCTATACGAAATCCATACTACGACTGTCCAGATTGACGTCAAAATTAAAGGCACTGTCCATCCACAGATACAATAAGTTTTAAAATGAAATGGTTGCAAAGCTTTATTGGATATCAGATAATTGAGATGCAATCCTTCTATGAAAATCCACGAGTAAACCGCAGCAACAGAATATTCCGCCATTACGTACAGAACCTCACATATAGTTGGCTGAAATGAAGGGTTTAAATAAGAACTTACTTTATTATTATTTGATATTGACTATTAGACTAACTATTGTTACCTATTATTCTACTAACTATTGTTAGCTATTATTTTTAATAGCTTCACGTTATATCCCGCATATAGCTAGCTGAGGCAGAGAAAACCTGAGAACCTAGTGTTATGACACTTTTGTTCTCCACTTTCCGCCGAATTCTGGAGGCTTTGCATGTTGAGTGGCGGAATTCAAATTCCGCGCTTTGCTTCGTTACCAAAGCAAAAAAAACAAAAATCATAAAATTATATTAAAATCTTAAATATTTCTTTTCCTCGAGTGGGAATCGAACCCACGACCTATCACACAGTCCTACAATCGTAAGCTTGTACCATGACTGGCTTCATTATGTATACATATCGACGTTTGAAAGCCTATTTGGTCCAAATGCCATTTTGTGAACTTTATATTAGAGCCGATTAAAGTTTCAGATTATAGAAAAAAAAAATTTTGAAAAGCTATTAGCCTGAAATAGACCAAATTTATACCGTATATGCATTGATCATTTCTGCATCTTTTTATATTAATTACATTGCTTTTCTTAATTTAATTTAATTTTCATTTCAAATATTTTATTTTCCTAGCAATCGATTATTTATATCGATTAAGGATCTCAAACATTTTTTTCTTATTTATCTCCATTTCCAGATTATCAATTGAGCTGATTCTTAATATTCTAAAATAAAAAATAAAAATTTTTTTTAGATCATATCTTAAATCTTTACATTTGGGCCCAAGATTTTCCTTTGTGTTTAATCTGGCAGTTATTTGCAATCCATTGAATAATTTTTATTAGACATATGCATCTTCAAGAACAATTAGAATATTGATTATCTGATGAAATAGAAAGACCAATTGTAAAAATAATAATAAAAAAAACATATTATATAACAAACAAAAAATTGCATTTATGACAATTCTTGTAAGCGATAAACCATTTTGGCAAAATTAGATGCAAAAATCTGAAGAACATTTTTACTAATGCTAGTGTGCTTGGTGAATGCTCTTTACAGCTCCATAAATTTTTAAGAGGTACCAAGGGATATTTTGGGATTATCATAAAATGATAATGCCTTATCAAATGCCCCAGAGCTTGAATTTTGATTTTAAGAAAATGAAGAAAGTTACAAGCTTTGGTCATCATTATGAAAGACGCTTGAAGCTTTTGATATATATCGAAGAGCAAAATGCAAGAAGCAGTGTAAATGGAAAGATGATCAACATCTGAATCTTCATGGATGGAACCTCAGAATCTTAACATAGCTAAACATATGGTTGTACTGACGTTGTTATACGGACACGAAACGGCAGAAGAAGAATGAAAGAAAGCTGTAGTAGAGATGCAATATATTTGTAGGACTAATCTTAATATATTTATTCTAAGTGTATTATAAAATTCGATAAGCAACATGTTAATAAAAAAAGTGGTTTTAGCGAGTAATAAAATATTATGATTTATATTTATCATTGAGTTTCAAAATGACAGCAAAGTAACTGTAGGGTTCAAGCCCCAAAAAAATGCTTTGAAAATTATGAAACTTAATTGAAAAGACGCAGAAAAATCCGCTGATTCCAAATATGTACATACTTTCAAACGTCGATATTGTTTATTTCTTTTAAACTAAACTAAACTAGCTTCACGCTTTATCCCTAGCGGAGCAGTCAGAAAGAACGGAGCTCCAAACGCTACGGTCTCTACATATCTCAATTTTTATTTCTTTTAAAAATCAATAACAACTAATACTTACGGTATTGTCAATTCCTTTCAATCTATAGCTCGTCGTCTTAACCGTTACACTGTCTCTGATTATATATTGATCCAAAATAATAACAAGATGGAGAATTGTTTCGAACAATAGGGAATAAAATAAATGTTTGTGAATACGATTGCGGACGTTCTGAATAATTCTGGTACAAATAAACATGTCATTAGTTAATAAATTTAATTTGAATAATAATAAAAATATCGTATACGTTGTTATTATTACCGAAACTTTTTAAATATATATAGTGCCACGATAATGGCGATGAATGATATTATATATCCGGTAATTTCGATATATCGACTCCTTTCAGCTACTGCGTACTTCGTCTAAAAAAAAAGAATTATTATCGACCATTAAACGCTATAAATAAGAAAGCAACTAAAGCTATATGAAAAAAAAATAAAAATCAGAGGAAATCTAATGTTAATAAACTCCGTTTCACACTTTCCGCCGAATTGTACATTACGGGTTGAGTAGCGGAACTCAACGCCGCGCTTTGCCTCGACCCAGAGCGAAGAAATAAAAATATAAATAAATATTTAATTTCCTCGAGTGGTAATCGAAACCACAACCAGTCGTATTTACAATCACACTTTGTGCCCCTGAACTACGACTGGCCTCAACTATTTGTACTAATAATAAATTTAACAATATAAATACTTACACCTTTTTAGTTAAACAAATGCGAATTACGTATACGTTGTCACTTTGATATATATACGCGTGTATAATAAATTGTCAAAAACAAATATATTGTTTTTTTCGTCTCTAATCACAAAAAATGAAATAGTTTAAAAAAAATCGCATACCGCACCTCTACAATTATATCATATAATCACCGTTTTTACCGATTCTAACATGATGATTTTTTAAGGGGGTCTAAATTTTATTAATATATAGATAGTTATTATTTTGATAGAATATGTTATGGTATGGTAAAAATAAAATATATTTTAGTAATTTTTGTAATGTGAAAGTTGTTGTAATGTGTTATGTTTATAGGTTTTTCACTCCAAATTCATACGTTTACGCATTAAATTTTCAATTTTACACTTCTAATCCATCCGTAACAAATCAAACCCGCAATTTTACAATTGAAATCCTTTTGTACACCACATTCGCTGTGTTAGCTTTTACATCAAATTCACATTTTCACATTAACATTAATTTTTAATCAGTCTAACTCATGTTAAAGTAGAATAGTAAAAAAATATATATTATAATATAAGAAAATTGATGCGGTTTGTTGGCTTCACGTTGTATCCCGCATACAGCAGGGCAGAGGGAATCTAGTGTTAAGACATTGCGTTCCCCATTTTCAGCCGAATTCTAGAGGCATTGCGTATTGAGTGGCGGAACTTTACGCCGCGCTTTGTCTCGACAGCAGAGCGAGGAAATGGAAATGAAAATACAAATATAAATATTTATTTACATACATAATATTTATATACTTCAGCTTCATGCTGTATCCCGTACACAGTAGGTACGGTAGGCAGAGGGAGCCTAATGTTAAGACACTCCGTTCACCACTTTCCGCCGAATTCTGCAGGCATTGCGTGTTGAGTAGCAGAACTCAACGCCGCGCTTAACCTCAACTCCAGACCGAAGAAATGGAAATATAAATTTAAGTAAATATTTCATCTCCTCAAGTGGGGATCGAACCCCAACCAGTCGGTTTTACAGTCACACCTCGTGCCGCTGCGTCACAACTGGCCTCACAAAGGCCAAAACCAAAGGATAATTTATATATTTTATAAATATATCTTTTTAATAATAAGTATCCTATGTCCTTTACAATATATCTAAGAATAGCTGTGTGTACAAAATTTCATGATAATCGGTTCTGTAGTTTTGGCTTCAAAGCGTAACAAATAAATTTACATTCACATTTATAATATTAGTATGTGAAATATGAAGTATGATGATTACTTATATATGAGGACTAGGTAAACATAATGTCTACCAATCCGGTACAATTTTCTGCGCATGTACAAAGAGAAAAATTCGCTTTAGCGGGAGTTTAATATCACTTATTATTATATATCTGTGCCCACAGCAATTTTCTTATGTATAGTAACATTTATATATACAGCAGCATATAGGGTAAAATATTTCAAACTTTTAAATAAAAAAAATATTGCAGGGTAGGCAGAGGGAACCTAGTGTTAAGACACTCAGTTCCCCACTTTCCGCCGAAATTTGGAGGCATTGCGTGTTAAGTGCCATACCAGAACGAGAAAAAGATATCTTTCTTTTTCTATTTTGCGCAATTACTTATTTTCTATAATAAACCTAAACAACGTTCAATTTTACCGCCAATGTCTACGACTCGATTTCGTGAGTAAGGCGTATGCAATGTTTTTGCTTTGAGAAATTAGTGTCTGCATGCGTTATTCTTAACAAAAGGCGTTAAATTTTACAACGATAATTTTATTATTTATTTTGTTTGAAAATAATATTTTTTTAATTCTTGGTAAATTCTCTTTCGTTTCTGTATTTTTTTTCTTTTGGTTTTTATAGAATATTTAAAATTGTGTTTTCGTTTAAAGTGGTGAAGATAAAAACACACATATATATTAGTTTTCTAGTTTATTTTTCTTAAATATAAAATAATACCAGCAATCGAATTATTTACATTATTTAAATATAAGTATATATATTTTGCTAAACATGGCCCCGCCATTTTTTTAATAGATAGATTTTTCAGGTTTTAGTGCGCATGTGCAACAAGTGCAACAGTTAACCATGACCTTATGTAAAATTCTATGTGGTTACGAATACATATCAGATAAATGAAGGTTACCTTAACAGTGATGAGTCAAGAGTTTTGATCATGAAATGTTATAAATTACTCCAGTTATAAATGATAATATGTTTCTTTATATAAAAAATAGCCTGCTGATGTACCTATATACAAATTATAGTAAATAACGTAGTAGTGTTAAATGTGGTTTAACATTCTACATAACATTTTAGTCGTCAAAATTTAATTATTATTATTTGATACTGATATTGTAGGAGTTGATCTTATTACTAGTAAAACCATTATATAAAAATAATATGAAAAATAGTACACTACATAGACACTGGAAGTAAAAAATAAATTATTTTATGAAGTTAAGAATAACTACTTTTAAAATATATCTATAATAAAGTTAACCTAGTTTACTGAGTTTTACATACCGATGCTACTGGCTGGTGATGACCACAAGTACGACCAAATTTTCTTCGGTCCCCCACACGTTACGTTGACTGTCAATTTTGAAGAAAAAGATAATTTTATAAGTACAAGAAAGAGTTTAACGTCTACGCGGCTTACCGTCGGATCTAAGTAGAAGTTTCTTAAAATAGATAAGTTTAAGAAATAGTTTAATTAAAAAAAATAATTAAAAAAAATACTTCAAATATAGGTATGTCATTTATCTTGGTAACTACAGTGTATATGTCCTGTCCAGAAATGCGTGGATGTATCAAAACTGCTGAAACGATTTTAATGAAAGTTGGACTGTTCCCTAAGTTGGAATACATTAACCGTATTGAAATAAAAATATAAATCTTAAAAATTACTAAAAATAAAAATAATGGACAAACATACATCCATCACAAAACTTATGATAAGATCATCATACTCAAATATTATCAAATTAAAACAATATCACATACATACAACTTTAAAATAATGATCTCCAATTTTTTAAGCTAGTTTTAACTGACTTAAAAAAGGCAAACGTTATACAGTAGAACTATTATTATATACTATTATATCATATAAACGCGTATCTACCAACCTATTAAGAGAAAACCGTTCTGGTTGAGAGCCCGGCGCTTACTGAGTACCCTTGACCGTGAGGACCAGGTACATAAAAATGGCAAGGGGGTTGAGGACTAAGAGATGGGGATAGGGTTGGATTATAGAGAAATACAGGTTGGGGTTGCAAGGTTACAGAGAATGCGCAGGCGTGGACGGGCTGCATCTATTTTTAGTGCCCACAGCGCTACAGTATTTACCATTAACTTGAAACTTTGCAGGTAGTAAATATGTCATTATAAAATAATTTATGTTTTATCATAATATAAATATAAGCTTCGATTTAGTTATTTATCTATTACTATTATAATTATTCCTTACATTTATATCTCATATAAAAAAGTACATAAGCCAGTGTAAGATTAGGCAATAATAGCTATATTAACATAAGCTACATACAAGCAGAAAAATAATGAAACAATCATAAATATTATAATATTTTACATTTAAATTCGTTGGAGTCGGTGTCGACTTAGGTATTTCTTAAATATATTTCTCTAGCTTTGCGGCTTCGCCCGCATGCCACCTATATACTATTATTATGCTGCATTTTCCAATGGATTGATACGTTCAATCATAAACAACTTGTTTTTGTAATTCTAGGAAAGTGCAATCACTGTGTGACTGCTTGAGAGACTCAAACTTAGGCTTGCAGCAGAAAACAGAACGTTGAATTATTTTAATTTTACATTGTTTCGAAAGTAGGCATACGTAAAAATTACATGCTATAAAAGCCAAAAATTATCTTCATAAAATTTCCTTGATTATGAATTAACTTTGCAATTTTCAATTATTTTTTGCCACAAAATGTCTGATTATGACTTATTTATGACACCATACATTTTTTGAACTAATAAAAAAAAACTGTCATACAATGTGCTAAGATATATAACTATTTCTGCAGCGCACGCGATTAAGGAAATTCGATGGTGTTCATTATTATTGTTATTTTAGACTAATTAAGACTCGCACAGTTATGTAATGTAGCACTCCTGAGGAATGTAACTTTCATACAAAATAAAAAGAAGTAAATGGTATCAGTAGATCCAGAGATCTTAGCGCTTAAATAAGCAAACAAAGAAACTCTTCCGCTTTATTATATTAGTTTAATTTCCATAAAAAACACTATTTTTTTTTTATTGAAAACCATAAGCAAAGAGTAGGTATTTCATTATTTTCAAGAGAAGATTTCAAAAAATTGTAAAAATCATTACCTTCTTATCCATTTAGAAAGCAAATAAAATCAGCTTCACGCTGTATCCCGCACACAGAGGGGTAGACAGAGGGGAACCTAGTGTAAGGACACTCCGTTCCCCATTTTCGCCGAAATCTGGAGTGGTTGAGTGGCGGAACTCAACGCCGCGCTTTGTCTCGACACGAGAGCGAAGAAATGAAAATATCAATAAATATTTTAGGAAATCAAATAAAATTAGCTTATTTATTATAAAAAGTAGAAAAAGTCAAACTAAGGTGAGATATGAAATGTACAGCACTAGTACGCTACATTATATCAGTACTTATACATATATATGTACGCATTATTGATTTTCCATTCCTAGAATGACCATGAAAACCTAAGTAAAGGTCATATATATATATATATATATATATATATATATATATATATATATATATGTATAAATAAATAAATATAATAATAAATAAATCAGCTTCCCTTTGTCTGTATCCCGCACAGCTGGGTAAGCAGAGGGAACCTAGTGAAAAACACCCCGTTCCCCACTTTCTGCCGAATTCTACCTTACCTCGACACCAGAGCGAAGAAATGGGGATCAAACCCACAAGCAGTCAGTTTTATAGTCACACTTCGTGCCGCTGCGCCACCACTGGCTTCAATATATAACTTTAAGCTGTAACTTTTATTGATTGATTATTAATTTAAAATAATATATTATTTTGTTGTAACTGATAAAGATTTTTAAGATTGACAATAAAAAGCTTATGTTTGAAACTTAAAAAGTATTTATATTAAAGTTTGTAGGCTAAAAATATATTAATGTTCAATGATTGTTAATTAATGTACATATAAAGAATAGAAAAGAAAATATTATAAAATGTACTTTAATTTGTGTAATTTTAAAGACAATAAAACATTTTATTTTTATATTTAAAAGAATTTTAGCCTCTGTCAATAATTACGTTAATACTAACTCCAGCTGTGTTAATATTTACCCCAGTTGCGGGGTCAGTCTTAACAAATGACTTTTGGTTTCAATGTTGGTGTTAAGGACTTTTGTTAGTAATATTAAAACTAAATAGCAAAGCATATATTCAGTAATACTATGAATAAAAAATATAACAAAGAAAAAATATTTTAAATTTAAACTTTCATATAAAATTTGTTAGTACCAGCCCCGTTCTCTTGTACCTTATATAAGTAGAATATTTTTATAATTACCGTCTAAAAAAGAATCCTAAGACATTGCAACATATTGACTTACCTACAGAAGTGAGTTTAAATTGTCTTTGTGTTGTTAATATGACTTTTTTAACGATACGAAATTCGCATTTGCTTTGTATAAAAGTCTGTTTTTAAAATTGCTGACGACACAATTTTTAAACAAATTTATTATTTATAAACAATATTGTATATTTTCACATGAATTATGTTTGTAATTAAAAATACAACAAAATTTTGAATTTGTTTACTTATTTATAAATCCTTTATTGCACACAATTAAAAAAAAAGTACGAAAAGAGGGCTTAACCCTATCATTTTTTGATAAATATTAAATTTTCATATTCTATTTATAGCAAAAAAACTAACCAAGTGATAATAGTCATCATTAAAACCCTCTACGAATATACCCTGAACGTATGGTGGGAAACAGTTGCTATAGTTTGTCCATCCAATATTATTTCCTTCATTTGAATGTCGACCTTCCCAAAGAGAGTCTTCCCTACAACGTCGAGAGGCATAACCTGCAAAATTAATGGATTTAATAAAAAAAATCTAATGTGAGTTTAAAAAAAAAACATTATTTAATGTATTTTTTTTATAAAATTAAAAAAGCATTTGGAACTATAAATAGATAGTTTCAGGAGCCCAGAATATTTAAAACTGAACTAAGCCATACTTTACAATTATCCAAACACAAATTCTGAAGTTTGACCACTTTTATTCTTATAATAAGCGCTTAGTACAAATTTTACAAATAACTAAATAAGAAGTACCTACAATAAAATTAATTTTAATTAAAGATTATGTTTACGTCTCGTGTCGATGAGGCGACCAGATGGGCAGAGCTGCTGGATAGTAGTTCCTGGTATAGTTGGAGGCCAGCACAAGTATTTGTCAAAGACTGTATTACAATAGGAGGGAGCTGCAATTGTTAAAAATATTTTAGCTTTTGGAATTAATATATAAGAAGTTATAATTGAAATCAGCTTCACGCTGTATCCCGCACACAGCAGAGTAGGCAGAGGCAACCTAGTGTTAAGACACTCCGTTACTCACTTAAGCTGATTTAAGCTGATTTATAATTGAAATTTGCGTAAGGGTGATTGTGGCACAAGCGTGTGAAAAGAAAGTGTGTAAACAGGAAAACCGCGCTCAGCAGATGAACGATTGTGTATTTTATATGATTCGGTGATTGTTTAAATAACTTTAATTTTCTCATTCTATTCTAGACAAAAAACGGAGTTGGGTGCCGCGATTTAACATGCAATTTTTCAAAATTTTGGCCTGTATTTGAATATATAGCTACTTTGAATATATAGAATTTGAATATATAGAAACTTTTTTTTTATAAAAAAAAACAATATTTAACAATAACATTTTTTATCATTTCAAACTTAGTGAAGATTAAAATGTACTTATATATGTACACTCAAAAGAGGGTGGCAAATTTCAATGAATTTCAGGAAACCAGGAGCGTATGATGCGTCGGTAGAACGGGAAGGGGCTTGTGAGGTGAAGGGAGGCTGGTGGATGCAGTTCTGGAAAGTGGGTGGGCCACCCACTGGGGGAGGTGGTAAATCATTTACTTTCAATATCAAATTAAAGTTATCCAGCGCGTTTGATGACTACAAAGTAAATAAAATTTATTATATGCAAGCAAACATTATTTTAGTATCAAAATGAGTAAATTTTGTTAAATATATTAAGAATTAACTAAAGGTAATGAGGTCCCTTACTCGCTACATTTAATATTAAAGTAATAGCAAACAGATCAGAATCGATAAAAAGTTATCATATACCTTTGATTGAAATATTTTTGTAAACGAATTAAGTATTAGGACCTTGAATAAGTTGCTGCTGTTTTTTGAAAGATGGCGTTGCGGCACTCTGTGCATTGAATTTCGTACGGTAACGAATCACCAAAGTAGTACTATATGTAACCTCAAATTATGGTACAATAGTGTTTACTACAGTGTCAACTACATATTTATTTTCCCTTTGTGAAAATGTGTACTTTTGTGCCAAAAAAAGTGCTTTTGCGGGGAATTTTATTGCACTGCTTTATTCAGAAAAAATCTGCAGCAGAAGCACACAGAATTCTCGTTGAGACAATGCTTTGTCGAATACAACGTGCAGAGACTGGTTTAGGCGCTTCAAAAGTAATGATTTTGACCTTGAAGACAAAGAGCGCTCTGGAGCACCGATAAAATTTGAAGACAGAATTGGAGGCATTGCTTGAAGAAGATCCATGTCAGACGTTAGTAGAGCTCGGGAAAACGTTACAAGTAGATGCGTCAACAGTTTCAAAACGTTTAAAAGCGTAAGGAATGATCCAAAAGCAAGGGCATTGGGTGCCGTATGAGTTGAAGCCGAGAGACGTAGACCTTTCTCATGTGTGAATTGTTGCTTCTACGGCAAAAGAGAAAAGGTTTTCTGCACCGTATCGTCACTGGGGATGAAAAGTAGATTCACTACGACAATCCAAAGCGAAAAAAATCGTGGGGCATGCTGGGTCACGCATCAACATCGTCGCTAAAACCAGATATCCATGGTTCTAAGCTTCTTCTAAAGTATTAAAATGATTAATATTCCTCCCGTCGTAATTAATGTTTAATTCCACAGAATGTTTTTTGCGTTATCAAGATTCGTTAGTACCTACTATTAGTTGTTATTGACAACTAATAGTAGGTACTAACGAATCTTGACGATAGCGTTGCTTGTATCGATTTTTTACTATCTCAAATATAAACAACTTCTTGAAAACATAAATACTTATATCTTTTGATAGAGTAAAGCGATTACAATGAAATAAACACTAACAGCTACTTTGATTTATTTGCAATTTTTATGTATAAAAGTTGCTTAAATTTATTGTGAACTTTTTACAGATGTTGAAAATGGATTCTGTTAATTGTCCTTTAACACCCTGGCATTTTTTTTTTTAAATATTTTCAATGTACAGAAACGATTTTTATGGGGTTAACGGAGCGTTAGCTACATTGATGAGACGTCAGCACAGCTAAGCGTTTGGTCGTACACAATGCAGTGTTAGTACCGACACTGTTATATGGCATCCGATCGTGGGCCGAACAGAAGAAGAATGAAAGAAAGATGAATGCCGTGGAGATGTGATCTCTTTGTAGGATATGCGGAGTCAGCTTAGCTGATCGAATTCACCATAAAGAGGTACCCAGAATGGCAGGTACTAGCGAGGATGTCACGGTGAGATCTTCATTCAAGAACATGTTTATCTGGTTTGGGCACGTCGAACTAATGAGTGATGAAAGAATGGCAAAAAAGATTCATGATGGAAAAGTGAGTGGTAAGAGAGGTATGGGGAAACCTCGGTTGATCTTCGGAAACAGAGTATCAAAGATACTGGAGGAAGGTCGAAGTTTTTGGGCGACAATGAATATCCATTGTGCATAGAGAAATGAGTCAGTAGAAATGCTACAAAACAAAAAAAAAATAAACAATTATCTAAATTAAAACAACCACTTGTTCCAGTAGTGGTTTGAATATGGGAATAATAAAACGAACAGCGTCACGTTCTGTTTAGTTTATTCGACTAATCATGGCTTACGAAACTGTCTATTTTTAAATATTTGGACTTACTGTCAAATGAGCAACTTTTATACATTAAATTTATACAAACATCAAATTATAATGTATTTATCCATATATTATATAAATCAATGTGTGATTAATTATTAGCTATAATTGAATTGAGAATAACATATTGTTTATAGGTCTTAAAATAAAATTTATGCAAAAGCAAATTGAATAATTCTATACAGTGTTGATATTACACAATACTCTTTATATGGTAAACTTATAAAATATATAAAGTTAGGTATAGCGCGCATTGGTGATTTTTGTCACCGTGACTGTTGCGTCACTGTCACCGTGTACATTATCCTTAATGAAGGTGCGCGCATTTGGATACGTGACAATTGGGTGACTTTTTGTCCACGGGGGATGGCGACACGCCCGTGACGCAACTGTCACCGCGTCCATAGGTTTGTATGCCCGTGCGCGCATTAGAAACTAAATGTCACCTCCACCTTGCGGTTTCCATACTAGTCGTCTTCCGCATAAACAAGAAACAGCAGCGTGTTGCTTTGCAATTCCGAATTTTAATTTCAAGAATGGCGTCTAGTTCATCACCAAGGCAAAACGTGTGTTTAATGAAGATGAAATAGACAACGACATACTGATTGACGAAATTGAGTTGAGGCCATAGCTCTATGACAAATCCCTAAACGATTATTCTTTCTACGTTTGCTTTTTTTTCTATTTCTTAATATAGGTGCACAGACAACCATCTCTTCGAGATCGATTTTATCAATTAAAGATGCCCAAATGTAAAAAATTGCGTCACTGTCACCGCAAGTGCGCGCAGCCGCGAAAAGCTTTGACAGCACATGACAGTGACAAAGAATTTATTGTCACCCTGACAAAAGTCACCAATGCGCGCTATCCCTTAAATCTACTCAATTTACAAACTAGTGTCATTACTATTATGTATAATCAAATTGATAATAACATAATAAGTTCTTTGATTTTCACGATTATTACACATTTTAAATGAAACTATTTAACCGGATTAATCGCGTATATTTTGTATTTTTATACATAATTATTATATCAAACTACCGCCAACGATTTCTTAATGCCTCGCGTACTGCCTTGGATTCCTGCAGAATGAGCTGATAGTATCTTGCCCTCTGGCATGGTGGGTTTGAGACTTCAATGATTTTATGAGTGGGTCCCAGGTGGTAGAAAGCTTCCAGCCATCCTCTCTATTGAAATTAGGATGTTTTTGTATTTCAATAGCCTCGCGGATCATTCTAGGAATGTATCTGTTTTCCTTAGCGAGGATTTGGGGTTTATCAAACGTAATGTAATGGCTGGGTTTATCCACAGTATCACACACAGCTGACTTCGATACATGCCCATTCTTGATATCGGAGATGTGTTCCTTCACCCTAACGCCGATGCTTCTCTTTGTTTGACCGATGTATGATAAGCTACAGTTACAGTCTAGTTTGTATACACCTGCACTCTGTAAAGCAATATTACTTTTTACTGGTCTCAAGAATTGGCTCACTTTCTTGTTAGGCTTGAATATGGTTTTTATGGAAGCTCTTCTTAAGATGTTGCCAATCCTGTCTGTAACCCCCTTCACATATGGTAGAAATGCCGGCTATCTCTCTACTGTGGGTGGCTTGTTGGGCTTCTGATTACGCGATTAATCCGGTTAAATAGTTTCATTTAAAATGATAATAACATATTCCTTTAATGTACTAAAATAAGTATATGATAATAAATAGAAATATTCCATACGGTCTTGTTGGTGCTGTTTAATACTCTATGCATATTTTAGTCCAGACCAACTAATACTCCTAATCGCAAATATTGGCCAAACGGTGAAATTTTTGTATTTAATTATTTAATACTGATTTTATTAGGCACACTGAGGCATTTTAACACGTCCGCAAGTTGGCTAAAGTTGGACCATAGTAAAATCAAATCAGAACACAACTCTTTTTATCTAATTTCGTGTATAGTTGATCGAAGAGTAAAACACTAATATAAATGTCCATTACGTTGCGTAATACGCAGCAACAACTAACATTTTATTTTACCTTTTGAAAAGTTCGATTGCGTATGATTTCAGAAGACTGATAGATGCGCCACTATCAACTAAGTTTCAATGTTGAAGAGGCTTTGAGGAAATAGAGATTTGACCACCGATAAAAGGTAACATTTTTGTATGATTAGTTGTAATACTGTATGTTTTAAATGTTTTCTGTTTTTGTCACCGGACATGACGGTCACGATTTTGAAATGGAGTTAGTGAAAATAAAAGACATAATAACTGAAAGCATTAATAACTAAACAATTTCAAAAGTAAACCTATTGTGGAGTGAATTACGTTTGCGGTAGTCAAGAGATTGAAAAAAAAACCGAATAATTATTAATTATATATTAATACAATAATTTCTTAAAGCTAAGGACTGCTTTAATCGAAGTGAGAATAAAGAGTGTCGAAAAATGTATTACAATTAATAAACTAATAAAAATTAAAACAATGGGGCATTGAAAGGCTAATACGGGGAAATCGCGAAGCGGTCGCCTGGGAATCTTCCATCAGTTTGATCCGTCAGCATATTCGTGAGATTAGGGTTTCGTAACTCCTAGAGAGGCAACTATTTGAGAATGTTGAGTGAAATAGTCGCCGGAGAACTTGCTTTCTCATTACTTTCTGGGTTATCTCCATTTTCCAAAATTTTTTTATTCTTTACAGTAGTTTTCTTATACTTTTTATATTATAATAAAATGATGAGTGCACCTGCACTGAATAGTATTGCGTATACCGGTATGGTTGTATGATATACTGTAATATCTTTTTCGTGTTCAATCTGTAGCGGTGATTGTATCATAATTTTATCCTTGAGTCTATGGAGTCCATGAATATTTATAGATGAAATATTAATAGTTGTATCAAGGTGAGCAATTTCATCGGATATCTTTATTAATTTTAAGGGCTGTCCTCTTACTTCGTTGTTGTCGTTGATTAACGTAAATTCTTCGGATATGATTTGGCATCCCAGAGGACTAGTTACAAGGTAGCTGCCTTTTAATAATATAAATTCCTGCTTATTGCATGATATTTGTATCTTTGAATTTTCGGGGAACGATATAATGTAGTGCATATCGTCTAGTTTCTCCATTGATCCTCGTAGAAGATTGACTGTAGTTAAGTGACAAGATTCTTCCAAAATTTGATTAATAATTAACTGGTGGATACAATCGGAATTTGTACGAATCTGATGATTGCGTTCTATTTGACAGAGATACCAGCTGTTATGTTTCGGGCATTCGGCCTCTATGTACAAGAATGAATTCTCGTTAGTTGCAATGAAAGAAGAGGATGGGATGAGAGCCTGTGATTTTTTATTAGATACTACAGCTAATCTATATAATAGAAAGTTATCTCTAGAAATAATAGGAAATCGGAATATAAAAACTATTTGCTTATTAGCATAATAAGAAGCTGGTTGATATATATTATAATACTCACTTATTTCTAAATTTAAAATACTATCTTTACCGTAGTAAAATACTAATCATGGAATGGTGCATGCTTGATGCATGTATAAAAGCTAAACTATTTTCTATTCTTAGTAATTCGTTCATTAAATCGTTTATATTTTCACTTAATATTACTAATAATTGACCAAATTTGGCATATTTAATTAAAGTCAAACCATTATTCATTTTGTTAGAAAGTATTAACATTAAGGTACTATTAATTTTACTTTGATTTTCTACTAGTTGAGTCAAAGCGCTATTATTTATATTTAGGGATCCATTCTTTGCTTATGCTTAATTGATTATTAATTTCATTTGTAATTTTATCCTGGTTACTTTCTAATAATTTTATAGCCTCGTTATACCTTAAAGCATCAGTATAATCTAGGTTCCCTGTAATACTTTTTATTACTGTTCCGAGTCCATCAATGATTCCTCTTTTGGATCTAGTGGGTTGTAAAGATTTAATTTGATTTAATATCTCGTCTAATTTGTTAAGCAAGTAACTTATCTGAATTTTATATGCTGAATACATGCCGTTAGGTAATTGATTCTTATAATTGTGTAAATGATTCTGTAGACTATGTGTTTTGTCTTCTATGTCGTCAAGTTTTATGTATTGTAAGAATGTGTGGTAATGTGTCGCTATTTTCATTGGTCCAAGTTTGTAGGGAAGTATCCCAGGTCCGTCATCAAGACTCTCGAATTTAATGTCCTGACGATGTACCAGGGGTAGCATCGTGAACACCAGGATCATAAACTGCATTATCTGGTCTCTTCTCAGTTGAATCGATTGCTGGATTCCATTCCCGGCTGCCACAGGTCCGTAGATTATGGATTCTCGAATGGTGCTCGATAGCCACCCGGGCGGCACGCGACGCGATGATAATTATAGAGTAATTAATTTAAAACGATCGCGAATCGGCCCGCGAAAATCCTACCGACTGCGCCAATTACGTTTGCGGCAGTCAAGAGATTGGAAAAAAAACCGAATAATTATTAATTATTTATTATTTATATATTAATACAATAATTTCTTAAAGCTAAGGACTGCTTTAATCGAAGTGAGAATAAAGAGTGTCAAAAATGTATTACAATTAATAAACTAATAAAAATTAAAACAATGGGGCATCTTCCATCAGTTTGATCCGTCAGCATATTCGTGGGATTAGGGTTTCGTAACTAGTGTTATAATTGTAAGCATAATAAATAATAAGAAGGTAGTCAGTCAGTTGAAAAATCTTGTCGGACAAATATCAGTTGTAGATGATAGGATAAATAATTTTAAATGATGTGATCCCAGAGCGACCACAGGTTATGTGACAGTGTAGGGGTAGTGCTCTAAGACTTCACGTAGATAATTATAAATAGATCTTAACCATATTTATAATTAAGAAAACAATTAATTAATCAAATAATTAATTGTAGAAATAGTCGAGGTTAGCCAGTGGCAGAGCATGAGTGGTGCTCCAAACCATACCTGAGCCAAGACTACAATGCCCGGTCTTTTATACGATCGCTAGCAAATAAGTTGTAGGGTAGAATGAATGAGAATTGATAACGCTATCGCGTCATACTGATCATATAGTGGCGTGATGTCGTGTAGGTGTCGTATAATGACGTATATCCAATTTCCACGATATTCAGATGTTAACTCTTATTTTGCTTATAAATTCAAAGTAATATTTAAGACGATCATCAAATATTTCTTATGTTAAAAAAATTTATTAAACTTACAACAATCACATTGCAACTTGATCTTGGCGACACGGCCATCTTGACAAGTGACACGTCCTCGTGTGAAACTACAGTTAAACGAGGATAACACTTTTGGAACAAGTTAATCTTAACTAACAATTTTTTTCATGAAGTTACCTTCATACTTGAGAATAATAATCTCATGGACATCAATACACTACTACAATAACTTTTGTTGACACACTATACAACTATACATGATACTACTTAAACTAATCAAGTCTTTTGCTATGGACGATACTCCATTATTGCCTCAACATAAAAGTCGCCACATTTACTTAAATTGATATAATTCTTGTGTAATGTTGTTTGGAATGCTATATTCTCCTTTGACCGTTATGTTTTAATTTTCATACTAAGCAATTCGTAATAAAGTCATATATATATATATATATATATATATATATATATATATATATATATATATATATATATATATATATATATATATATATATATATATATA
>JAATLQ010018226.1:0-32759 GCA_013421005.1 Heliconius erato x Heliconius himera | reverse complement strand
ATCGGCAAGAGCACCGTGGGACAGTCGAAATCTTTACCTCATATTTTGCTTTCTTTTAAATATAAAAATAGTTATCCGCTTTTTATGGTACTTTTTAATTTAAGTCAACATTAAAACATTTACTTTAACCATATAAAATCTTATTTCCACATGATCCATATAATAAATTAGAAATAAAAGTGCTTAAAGTTGTGGGACAGTCTAATTTTGCTAGGGTCATTTTTTCTGAAATACACTCTCATACATACAATTTAATTTAATGTAATTTTTTATATCTTAAATGCTGTTTCCGTAAAAGGAGCGCAAAGCCTTCCACCCTGTTTAAAAAGTTTTCTCTGTACGTATATTTTTAAATATGTAGATGCGATTGAACGCCTGGAGTTAGTCATTCATGAGAGAATTCATTAACGAATGAAGTAACCAAATAAATAATCGTTAGAAATTTTTGTTTACTTATAGATATGGCTAACAACAAATAAATTTGTGGGAAATTCTGACTGTGATCATATAGGTATATGGCAATATTGTTGTTATTTTATTTATTTATTTTTTTAGTATCCCGCACATAGCAGGGTAGGTCAAAGGACCCTGTGAGCCTAGTATTAAGCCAATCCGTTCCATTTAGACACAACCGTTCCCAAGTTTTCACCGCATTCGGGAGGCGTTAAATGTTAAGTGCGCTTTGCGTCGTTACCAGAGCGAGGAAATAAAAATATTAAATATTTAATTTCCTCAAAAGGAAATCAAACTCAAAACCTTCACACTCTTGTGCCACTGACACGACAACACGACTTCCCACACGCAAGCAGCTTTATTAAATTGTACCAAACATATTTATTACTTATTATTGATAAATAAATAACAAGCAATACTAAAGTGGTACACCCGGCACGTGGCTCTATATAGGACATTGGTTCACTCTACACTTTATCTATGTAGTATGTAGGGTTGTTGAGATATCACGCACTCGTTGACTGACGAAGAACTCGCGCGTTACCAACATTATTTCTGACAAACTGATAATTTGAAGGGTAATCTAAAAGTAAGGTATGTTTATGATATTGTTATTTGCGTATTTACATTTTTTTTACATTGAATAAATATAATTTAATAAATATTTTCTAAAATAAAAAATCTCAATTTCAATTACAACAACATACGGAAGTTACACCTTAGGCTTAGATGGAATGTGTGTAAAAAGCCTTATAGATGAGATGGGTCTCTCTAAATTAATGGAAAATGAAGACTGAAGTGATAATTATATGAAACAAGGTTCTCTTAATATGTCTTGCAAAGCATCTTCAATATAATCTAAAAAATATAAAACGTCAATTCTACGAGTATGTCTGTTCATATTTCTACTTTATCTACTTCCTGTAAATGACTAAAATTTTCCCCATTTTGTTGTTTTTTTTGTAATAAATACATATTATTGTAGTTACAAATTATTTTCACATTTTTTTTCATTGTAGATTTTTGTAAAATGCAAAAATATGATTGAACATTTCTGTAAAATGTTCAATTATACTTTTTTTACAATTGCAATCTGCCCAGATCATCGGCAAATGTTAATTGACTTATTATTTATCAATTTATCAAGTAGTAATACTGCCATTAAGATTAGAGCATGCAGTAAATACGTAGGATTTATAAAAAAAACTTTATTTATATACAAAATAAGTATATAGTACAGTACTTTAATTTTCGTTATTACAGTTAAACATAAGAATAAACAAGATAGAGAAAAATCCCGTAAATAGATGTCGCGTAGATAAAGATTTTCTATACCACTAGTTAGTTTTACTAGTTTAGTTTTTTTTCTTTCACCTTGATATCAATATTTAGCAGGGTAGACCGAGGGAGCCCAGTTCTAAGACACTCCGCTCCTGACTTTCCGCCGAATTATGGATTCATTTCGTGTTGAGTAGCGGAACTCAACGCGACTCTATGCCTTGACACTAGAGCAAAGACAGGAAAATGTTAAATATTTCATTACCTCGAGTGGGAATCGAACCCAGCCTCTGGCCTCTACACTCTGTCTCTACTAAAGTTTACTAAGATTTAGATATGTTATTTATTAATAATTTGATGTAGTTTTATCTAAAATATTTATCCCATTTATTAAATGCGTGCACTCAATATTTATCATTTCAAATCGTTACGTTCATGCGTGTAGAAGTGACGGACAGCTACGTTTTAGTTTTAATTTGGAACGTGATAATATTTTTTCACGATAACATACAGTTCAACTTAGATGTTATTTACAGAAAATGGTGAAAGCGAAGCAAATAAAATCAAAAGTGAAGAAAGATGGAGATTTCATCCCTCCTGATGGTGGATGGGGTTGGATGATTATTTTCGCTGCTGGTTTCTCTAATGTAAGTATAAAAAATATCATATGTATATAATGTATTAAAACAGGATTAATAATACAAAAAATATAGTACTTAATATAATTAAACTTAACCTGTATAGGTTTCCCTCCCTTGATACATGGTTGAAAGTTTGAAATTATTCAATTTAAATTTCTTTATTAGTAATTTAATTTACAATTTCGCTTTAATATTGTAATGGTATTGTTAATTTTATATAGAATTTCTCTTCAATATTTAAACAGTATATATATCACTATTATTCCTTTCGTTAGATTTTAGACGCAACTTCGCTTCCTTAGTCAAATGCAAAGAACGTCATATACGTTCTTTGAATTTGGCCAATTTTTTGATATGACACATTCAAAGTATATCTAACGTGGACAAACGTCCCGTTTTAAACGGGACCGTCCCTTTTTCCCGACTGCTAAGGAAGGGTTATGTTTTTCGCGCGTATCTTGTATGTATGTAATATTCTTTATTACCTCATATCTCCAGAACCGCTGAACGGATTTACATAATTGAGGTATCGTTAGATTCGTATTAGCAGCCCAAGTGTTCTTAGATAGGTGACGTTAAATAATAACAATCATGGCGGCTGTGGGACGCCATTGGACTTAGTAAAAAAAATTTTTTCGTTACGAATACTACAATATGGGTATCAAATTCAAGAGTTCAATTTCAGGATTTCAAAAAGGTAAATTATGATTATCATTACCATAATGAATCGTAACAAAAAAGTAAAAAATAAAAAAATATTTGTAAAAACAAAAACCCCGACTGCATAAAACTAAAAAGAAAAAAAAGAAGCCCAATAGTTTATTAGGATTAACAGTCGGGACCTATAAGTAATTCTCCAATCAATAAAATCTTTACCAGGTCCCGAATGTTAATCCTAATAAACTATTGGGCTTCTTTTTTTTCTTTTTAGTTTTATGCAGTCGGGGTTTTTGTTTTTACAAATATTTTTTATTTGCTTGTGTGTTCCTGTGTAGTTTTAATACTAATAATTAAAAATAATTTAAAATGCATATTGAGGCCAGTCGTGGCGCAGGGGCACAAAGTGTAACTGTAAACGCGACTGGTTATGACTTCGAAACTCACTCGAGGAAATTAAATATTTATTTAAATGTATATTTTTATTTCATCGCTCTGGGGTTAAGGCAAAGCGCGGCGTTGAGTTCCGCCACTCAATACGCAAAGCCTTCAGAATTCGGCGGACAGTGAGGAACGGAATATCTTAACACTAGGTTCCCTCTGCCTGCCCTGCTGTGTGCGGGATACAGGATACACTTTTATTTACTATTTTGATACACAAACTGTTACATTTGTTAAGCCTGTATCGGCAAAATATATAATTTTAGATAGTTGTAAGGTAGGTATGATATTGTTCTATAATAAACTTTTCATTACTTGTAATAAGGTAAAAAATATCTAACTTCGAAGAAACAAAACTCTGTAGGTACTATACACTAACGTTAGTAATTTATAAACATAGGTGGGTTTGGGTATAAGTATACATCTTCATCAGTTTCTGATTCAGAGTAAAAAATGTGAAAAGCAATATTACATTACATTCCAAAGAGATCCGTAAAAATAAACTTATTAATTACTTAATTGAAATTCATTGTATTTTCATATTATCGGCAGTTGTGAAGTTTAATATACGATGTCCTTCCTGAAAATTATAAATTATATAGTAACATAAAATTGTATATACCTTATAAATTATAAAAATATCTATAATATCTTGATGTCAATTTAATTTTAATACGACTTTATAGATTGCCGCGTGACTATGCTATAAAATTAAATTTCGCCTGAAAAATCGTTATAATAATCATTATTTTTGTTATATAAAGAAACACAAAAATATAATTATATATATTTTTGAGTTTTGCACTTTATCCCGCACATAGCAGAGTAGACAGAGGAAACTGGAAATCATTTGTTAATACACTCCGCTCCCATTAAGCTAATTTCGTTATACACTTACCATCGAATTCTGGATGCATTGCGTGTTGAGTAGCGGAACTCAACGCCACGCTTTGCCTCATTACCAGAGCGCGAAAATGAAAATATAAAATATTTCAATTCCTCCACACCCTGTTGCGATTATAGAAGCACCAAGACTGGCCTCAATATACATATATCATAATTATATATCATAATGATATTTCATAATTATAAAAGGATACCTTTCCTTTTTTTTAACTTTCAAAATCTATTTCAATTAAATCACGTTACAATCTTACTTCTTGTGTTAAATAGAGTGGTTTTAAAGATGTTTATCTAAAATACATAGTATAATTCAATGAGATCATACAAGATGACGAATACAATTAAAGGTTTTGAAAAAGGGTTTCTCTTAGAATTAAAAATTGCAATATTATTTATTATAAAAAAAAGCATATTGGTTATGGATGGTAAATAAAATATAAAGAAATAAAATGACTCTTTAAAAATAATATTTTTTAATAAGAATGTCACAAAATGAAGGTAACTTCTTACTAAGTTAATTTTTAAAAGTAGTTTAATTTTTATCATTAATAAAAATTAAATAAACATGTCTATTTTAGTAATCACGTTCCACTTTGCAACTATTGTAAAACAAACATTTACCCTAACACTTCAGTACATTGTCAACTCATACATTAAGCGTATTAGGCGGAGGAACCTACATTCTTTATATGTACTATTTATTTGTTCTTGAATGTTAAACTTAAATATAGAAAGAAATTGCACTGTTTCGCTTGAATATACAGGGTGAAAGTGACAGCACCACTTTAAATGAAACCGTAGCTTTAACTACTCCTTAAAAGCCTAATACAATTATTATTATTTTTTTCCCAAAAATGAAAAAGTGATTTTTTCAAACAAGATAAATAATAAAATTGTCGTTTTAAAATAAAACGCCATTTGTCAAGAACGACGCACGCACACATAAACTCGAAAGAAATCGCCGCATATGCCTCATTCCAAAATCGAGTCATAGGTATTGAAGGCAAAGTTCAAAGTTGTTTAACCTTTAGTAGTATTTTTGTAGTAGTATATGTTTACGTTATTGGTACCTATGCGTAACTGCGTCACATGAAATATAGATATTGGTAAACATTGTGAAATGAAAAAAAATCCTCCCCAAAAAACTGTTGAGTTATCTTGATTAATTTCTTTAAGTATGGGTTTGAAATATTTTACCCTATATGCTGTTTCCATAAAAGGAGCGCTGCCTCTTCCACTCTGTATATACTATTATTATATTTTTCAGCTGTCAACATTGCCAATGCTTCAGCAGTTTGGGCTCTTGTTCCGAGATAAGTTGGCGCGTCTTGGCATCAGCAGCTCAGAAGTAACTACCATCATCAATATGAACTCAGCGATGACCTCTTGCGTCGGTGCGTGACGCGCCTCGCATGGTAACTTCTTGATACCATACCGGCCTTTCAATGTTTTATTGACATAGCTATTATTTATTTATCAGTTTCCACTTCACGCTTTACCCCGAACTTAACACGCTGATAATGTATATTAATGTATTTTATCAGACAAATATTAGTAAGGCCAATCATTTTATTTCAAGCGACTCGTATCCATGACTTTTGTCATGAAAAGAAATAATAAAACATTCATTTATCTTAAAACACTACTTAATTAAATACACTAATTGTCCCATGTTTTTTGTATAATTCCGACTGAAAACTAGAAGACTATTATTAATGTTGCCAGCGATAACCTTTGTATTTTTTTGTATATTTATCAAGGTAGAGTCAACGGAAATATAGTAGATACTAAATGAACATACCGTTGCTCAATAGATAATAAATATTTACAAATAAAGGAATAGTTCCTGTCATATAAGTGACCCGAATAATTGTGTCTATGACACAAATTAAAAACAACTGACATTATAATTGAACTAGATAACACTTATAAATCGAATGAATTAATTAAAAAAGAAAGAGTACATCAACATTTATAAATACATGTATTTTGTACTAGAATAAAGCTCAGCTTTACTGAATCATTTTGTAAATAAGCAGGTTAGTGCTGAAAAATTGTATTTCAGTGCAATACAAACTATTTTGTCGTGGCGCAGGGGCACAAAGTGTGACTGTAACACCGACTAGTTGTGGGTTCAATCCCCACTCGAGGAGATGAAATATTTACTTAAATTTATATTTTCATTTCTTTGCTCTGGTGTCGAGGCAAAACGCGGCGTTAAGTTCTGCCACTCGACACGCAATGCCTTCAAAATCCGGCATAAAGTGGGGAACGGAGTGTCTTAACACTAGGTTCCCTCTGCCTACCCTGCTGTGTGCGGGATACAACGTGAAGCTGACAAACTATTTTGCAGATTCTAGCTAAACCTTACGATCTTGTAATTTTTGATCTATCTAGATCAAAAGACTGAATAATTAAAGAAATCTGTAAATAAATCCAAGCTCTATAAGAAACTAAAAGAGTTGTGATATTTTGAATAACCAGGTAAACCTCTTAATTTCTGTTGGTTGTAAACTTTTACAGATTTTAAAAGCAAATAATTTTACTAATTTAAGTTCGCGCAATATCTGTAAAAATATTTTAATTACTTCTAAAAATAAAGGAGTTAGTACGTAAGTAATAGTACGCTAAATAAATAAATAAAAAAACGACTTCAAATAATAAACTAAAAAGTAAAAAATAAATTAACATAACATAAAACGTACTTTGAGTTTGTTAAACAAAAATAATTAAAGATATATTTTAAACAAGGCTTAGTAATTTAATATTGTAGTAAGATTATTATAGCATTAGTTTGATATATTTAATTCTATTCTTTACTTTTACTTTTTTAATCAATTCATACTTGTGAAAGCATATTTTATACTATAAAAACATCGCCTTTAAATGAAATTTATAATAATTAAAGTGTATTGTGTTTTTCAGGTTTGGCTAATGGACCACTTTTTAAAATCTTCAGCTATCGTCAAGTATCTCTTGTGGGAATTATTGTGATCATTATTTCACTTATTTTCACAACCTTCTCCTATAATTTTGTGACTTTTTTAATATCCTTTTCGATACTTTACGGTAAGTAAATAAATCACTTCTATTAATACTACTGTATAATCATATTACGTCAATGGTATGAGGATTTCACTTTAATCAAATATTCGACTTCCATAAGGAGGAGGTTAACATTTCGACTGTATTTTTTTATGTTTATTATCTCAGAACTTTTGAATGGGTGAACCGATTATGATGATTCTTTTTTAATTTGAAAGCTGGTGCTACCCGTGTGGTTGATAGAATTTCGTCCATTTCTGACAATGTTATCCATGAGAAAATCACATAAGTCTTAAATTTGTATTAAGTATGTGCATTACAAATAGACGAATAACTCAACTTAACTTTTTTTATTGGAAATGATTTCCTTGGAATTGGAAAGGAGGAGGGGATCCGGTGGAAGTCATAATTAAAAAATATAATTATTTATTGAAAATGTTAAATATGATAATAAAAAAATATATTCTAGTATTATTGATAAAAAAAATTACAAAATTCATAATGTTACCAACTGAAATTATTTTTATCGAACTCGGTAATTATATATTATATTTTAGGTGCTGGTGCCGGTATTAACGCCTCTGCAAATGCTTTGGCATTAAATACATATTGGAAAAATCGGCGAAGATTAGCCACTGGTTTATCATGGACAACTACAGGACTTGGACCAATTGTTTGGCCTCATATAATAACTGTACTGTTCGCTTACTACGGAGAAACGGGAGCAATTCTCATCATAAGCGGTTTTGCTTTGCATTCTTTAGCGTGTGCTTTATTACTACACCCAGTAGAGTGGCATTCAAAAACTTCTGATGTAAAAGATGAAGACAAAGAAAAACTATTATCGTCAAATACAAAGACCAATAACGATACTGAAAAAAGTAATGAAGCAAACGGTTATTTTAGTCAAGTTTCTAAAATAAAAAACCTTAGTGTTTTTTCAAGTCAATATCTATATAATGAAGACGATCCAGTAACACCTGGATATGAAATAACAGATCCTGGGATACCTATGATGATACGATCAAATGACGGTTATTTTAGTCAATCAAGGCAATCGAAAAGTAGAGTATCATCGAGAGATGCTTCTGCTAAAACTTCCCAACTTAACTCTAAAAAGCCATCGATGACAAATTTATTGGAAAATCGTTCTAGAAAATCATCCACACTTTACTTAAATGAATCAAAGAAAAATTCTTATGCTAATTTAGGGAATCTTAACCAAGATCGGGAATTGAAACAAACAAACAAGCCAAAACGTAAGACATCAATAACTCTTAATACCCAAATTCCTGAATCGGAAATAGAGGATTGTCCCACACTTAAGGCTCCACAAGATTTAAAGGCTGACGAAAAAGCTGTAATTGAAAAAATCGACCCAGAGAAGGCTAAATACATCGCAGATAGAGCAGAAAAGCAATTGGCGGGCACCAAAAGTCTAAAATCATTTAAAATGGATGTACAATATGATGAGAAATATCATAAAGATAATCATAGCAATATGTCGCTTAAGAATCAGGAAGAAATTGATGAGCGTAAATATTTAAAAGACAATCACAGCAATCAGTCATTTCGTACACGGCATAGACGAAAATCAAATAATTTTAATTACGAAAGTGAAGTTCTTAAGCAGGCTTCGTTAAAGTTAGAAGAATATTTAAAAGAAAATGAGGATAATAAAGCAAGTCACTTAAAGATATTAATCAGCAAACCTTCAGATAACAATGTATTTGAGGAAAAAAATGGACTTAACAAGGAACAAGATGACGACGATGATGATGAAGAAGAATTGACATTTTTTCAAAAAGTCACAATGTTTTTTGATTTGGATCTTCTAAAAGATTTGACTTTTATCAATCTTATGTTAGGTGTAACATTAGCGAGTTTTAACGAATTAAATTTTTCCATATTGACGCCATTTATACTCGGTGACTTTGGTATGAGTAAACCACAGGTGGCATTCTTTATGTCTGTCCTAGCGGCAGTTGATATTAGTATGAGATTTTGCGTTCCATTTGTGGCCGGAAAAATTGGATGGGATAATAACACTTTCTTTTTATTTGGTGTACTTTCGATGTCTGCTGGAAGAGTAGGTAATTAAACATTTTTTTTTCACGCTGTACCCAGCACATAGGAGGGTAGGCAGGGGGAAACTGACACTACGTACCCATTGAAACACTTCCATTACCCATTTTCCGCCGATTTTGTTTCCATTACGTGTGATGTGACAGAACTCAATGCCGCGCTTTGTCTCGTTACTAGGGCGAGGCAATGAAAATGGGAATCTAACCTGTCGCGTTTACATTTGCATGCTTGTGCGCCTGTGCCACAATTCGACATTCTACTCTAAAATTTAAAAGAATAAAAATTATTTTACTTAATTTATCTGAATTTTATTTTTTTCCAGTACTAGCCCATTGCCAGGACTATAGTGTGGTTATGGTCGTAGCTGTTATTATAGGATTTGGCAAAGGGCTTCGCACTGTTTTCATGGCATTGGTTATCCCTACATATGTCCCATTAGAAAAGTTACCAGGAGCTACTGGTATACAATTACTAACAGCTGGGATCGTTTATCTTACTTTGGGCCCAGTAGTCGGTAGGCTAATTTTTTATTTTTACATGGTAAACGTTTGTTATTTGGTTTTTACTTAAAAAAACAAGAAGCAAAAATAAGAAAATGTCTAAATATTATACGAAAGATGTTTTAATAGTATAAGGCTACGATTTTAAAATTTTACCTTTATTTAATTTTTAGATTTTTAAATTTTTAAATTAATTATTTTTTAGATTTTATAACATAACTTTAAGTGTATAGGCTGGTTTTATTATATTTAATTTGAAAACATATTTTTAAGGTTAAATTGCAAAATTTAAATAAATCACATTTTTCATAAACACATTTAAGCACTTAATTTTTTAATAATATAATTTTCATCTGTTCTCATAAATAAATTTTCTAATGATCACATATCTGTCTAATTAATCCGAAACTGGAGCACTCTACTAATCAGTCTATAAATGTATGTTTTTCATCATTTTGCAATAATATAATAAATGTGTTTTTCAGGTTGGATAAAAGGCAGTTCCTCACCAACTGTTATATTGCATTGTCTTAATATTTTCACATACCTTACGGCTATATCGTGGGGCTTGGAAAAATATTTCACAAATAGAAAACAACGAACTGAAGTTGACAATACAGCATAGCGACAACTAAATTTAAATACTAATAAATTTTATGATTAAATTATTTCAAATAACAACAATAAGCCTAATAAAATAACAATAAGCAACAATAATGATTATACTTATTAGGAATTACGTAAATTATTTAGTACTGAACAGTGAAACAATGATGAATATTATTATATTATGAGATTTTATAAATATTATGTATGTATGAGAGAATATTAGAAGAAGTAGGTAGTCAGTTATCAAATAATTACTATATATTTTTAATTTTAATTCGTAATTTTATAAAATTTACTTATACCTTTTAAATACTATCATAGAGGATTTAAAATGTATAGTTAATTCGAGATTTTTTTTATTTATATCGACAGCATACTAGAAATATCTTAAATTAGTACATAAATAGATTTTATACTTAATTAATCAATAAATTTTAAATAATATATGGTCTTTCCTTTTTTTATATTTAGATTTTTTTCCATTCGGCTTTTGATAAGGATTAACACGAAATAAAAAAAATACATTATCAATAACCCGATAAAATTAAAATTAAATATATTAAAATGGTTACTGTGGTCATTCTGATTCAGAGATAAATATATATTATAGCGATTTTTTTGTAGGCTCTTAAAACAACAACAAAAAATATTCCTGGAAAACCTAAAAAAATAAAAAAGGTAGCCTATGTTCGTCCCGAGACCCTCAAGTATCTCTAGATGAAATTTTATCACAATCGGATCAACGACATGGCCGTGTTTACGTCACAGACAGACAGATCTACTATCGAAATTATAATATAAGTATGGAAGTATGGATATAATTAATATATTATAGGCAAACAATTTTTTTTATTTTTTTAATTAAATCGAAAATATAAGTGTATAATATGTACGTGTAATTTCAATGTACCGCCTGACTTGTACTAGCTGATTTTTGTACAACAAGAATTTAAAACAATTACCTATATAAAAACAATACCAGAATACATTAAAAACAATAATTCTGAAAAACGACTTATATTTACCAACTATTTATTTTAGATGTAAATTTCTTAACTGAATAAAACCCGAATAAACGGCACCTATTAACCAATAATGTTGATTAGTGGTGACAAAGGCCAAACGCTTGAGGTCAATCCGTCAGTCGGCCCTAACATTCGTGTCGCGATAACTACAACAGTTTGTTTCTCTTTATTTTGTTTTTGTTGTTGTGAAGTGTTAGTGTATTTACTACTATTATATTTAATTGAAAGTGACTTAGTAAAGTGTTTGATTTAAGTAGAACAATTTATAATTATCAAATTTATTAGGAATGCTTCGACGATCTTGATTCTTGATTATAAATTTGACTTAATACCCATAGACCATAGACGTTTTCAATTAATTGATATTAATATATTAAAATTTAACTATGATTTATAAGTATAAAAATAGTTTCATTTAATAGTTACAATAGTCAAGATATTAAGTAAAAGTTTAGTTCAATTTAGTTTAGTTTACTTAACGTTATTAATATTTATTTTGAAAAACTTAACATTGCTCATTCAAGTCATTAAGGCGATCCTAAATATGTACCCATAAATAAATAAATGTAACGTAGGTCTATAAAATTGAATTAATTATTTTAATAAGAGTTTTATGTTATAAAATTTTATTAAATACATTTTTGCCATAAGTGTAATATCTCTAATTAATTGTATTTTTGCTATAATAATTGTAACCATAACTTTATATTATATAAAATAAATTACCCCAAAATACGAATCAATGATATACAAAAAATATATTATTACCCAATTTCTTTATTATCAGCTACTGCTATTGTAATTGTGATGTTTGATAAGATTTATAATGTATATATTTATTATACTTATTTTTATTAACTTATAATATCTTAAAACAACTTGTCTGTCAATTCAAGAAGTATTTGATGAAAAAAATTTAACGTTGATTTCATTCACTTTATTTTCTAGATTATTAAACTGATCTTGCAGGCTCAGAGTATTTTTTAAATATTTGTTACGTTGAAAATAAATCCAATGCTACTTGAATTAGTAAATCGAAAGAAAAATTACTATTTGAATCCACTCCTCACTCCAGAAATTAAATATTTAAAATTTTCATTTCTTCGCTCTGGTGTCTGGCAGAGGCAAAGCGCGGCGTTGAGTTCCGCTACTCAACACCCAAAGTTTCCAGAATTTGGAAAGCGGGGAACGGAGTGTCTTAACTTTAGAACTCCCTCTACCTACCCTGCTGTGTGCGGGACAAAGGTTAATTCTAACTAAATACTATTTAAATGCATTTAACAGACTAGAAATACGTTAGTATAGTTTTCGTTCTGCAATTGCGTTTCTTTATCTCACTTATTACTAATATTAACAGATTAAAAATAAGAGATATAAAAAATGGCAAGGGCAGAACGAAAATATATTTTAACAACTTAACTATTAATTGTCGTTAACGCGACGTAATCCGGCTCAATTTATCATTAAAGATAAATTAAATCCATTGCGTGACTGTTTTATCGCTGATAACACATTTTGTACTATTTAGATATTTCGTGTTAATATTGACTGTTTAAGAAATACAAATAATGCTGTTTCGTTCACAACGATGACCTGAATTATTATCGTAAAGTAATAATCAAAGCGCAAAATGAATAAATAAAATCAAAATCAGATTCACGCTGTATCCCGCACACTGCAGGGTAGGCAGAGGGAACCTAGTGTTAAGACACTCCATTCCCCACTTTCTGCCTAATTCTGGAGGCATTGCGTGTTGAGTGGCAGAATTCAACTCCGCGCTTGTCCTCGACACCAGAGCGAAGAAATGGAAATATAAATTTAAGTAAATATTTCATCTCCTCGAGTGGGGATTGAACCCACAACCAGTCGGTTTTACGGTCACACTTTGTGCCCCTGCGCCACAACTGGCCTCAGTGAAAATTGAATAAATATCTTAAATTTATCGTCAACTATTTATGTAAAATGTACTTAAGCATATACCTATAGTTCGCGAGGTCTAAGCAGAGCATTGCATTTGTGTGAGTGTTGCACTATATATGATAGTGTAGGTGTAACGTCACTTGCCTGGCCTAAACAGATAAAGCGCTGCATTTTGACAACCAGTCTACAACTTATCACATATTTAATTCTTAATATTTTATTGTTGTGTTCGATTTATTAAAAGTGAAAGATAAAGTTGGCATATGTACAAGAATGGAAAAATGTATGTGGCTAAGAAGAAACAAAAGAAAAGAAGGTTCTAAATAAGGCTTTTTTCTGCCTCTACTTTAATAATAGCTCACACCGATGCAAAGCTCAGCTTTTTTAAATGCATATTTGTAATATTTTGATTTCTGATATTAATTTCAGATATATTTTTTCATACTATTAATGTCCTGATCTTAATTAAGATTGATTCTCTAGTATATATTTTTACTAATCATACATAACTAGCACCAGCTCTTTTTAAATTACTGTACCTACAATAAAGTAAAATAATTAAAGATAAACATGGTACGGATAATCATTATTAATTGAAAAGATAATTAATAAAAAAGTTGCGTCCATAGGTCATTTACCTCTGCTACATACTAGCACTAAACACACTGTTGCGATTGTTTAATTTCTGGATCACCCAGTTATACAAAATATAAACGAAGATATATAGATGAATAATTATATACGAAGAGAGTTATAGTACCTAAAACGATATAATTTTCTCCACTTGCATACCTTTACAAGATATGCAGGTGGAGAAATATATAGCTATAGGTATACTTGGTGTAGTTGGGGTAATTAAAATTGCGGCCACGCCAGGGCGTTGGTTACATTCAACAGGTTGACATGTAATATTTCTATAATAAAATTATATGGTAAAAAACTTACATGTAACATCTGAAGAGTTTCATTATTCCTGTCTTGGCTCCACCATCAGACCAGCTCGGTGAGACCATATGATTGTATTATAACTCTAATTTACATATAACAGCCAAATAAAAAAAAATAGTTTCACGCTATATCCCGCACACAGCAGGATAGGCAGAGGAAACCTTCCATTAAGACACTACGTTCCGCACCAGAGCGAATAAATGAATATATAAGTGAAACTTAAGTTCCACGATAATACTCTTATATCTCTGTGCTATGTGGAAGACAAACCCAAAAAAGAACATCTTGCCTTAAAGCTATTTTGTTTATATAGCCTTTAAAACGTTCGAATATCTTTTTTCACATGTAACAATATTGAATTCAAATAGTTTGAAAAGAAAAATAACCTTTACATAGATCTAAATACATTTTAATATCTACAAATAGATACATATGTCACACAGCAATACAAAATATTTATAAAGTCTACGCGTGATCTTTAGTTTACAAAGGGATTATCAATAAGGTCTCTCTCTATCTCTTTACTCTGTGTTTATATTTTGCAACATCACTTTTTTTATTTAAATCATAAAATTATAAATCCTCAAAACTAAATTAATTTTAAAATATATTAAATAAGTTTCATATCTACATAAAAATAGTGGATCTATCTATATATAAAATCGTCCTAAGATCAGACTTTTTGCCAGGAAATTCATTCGTTTCATTCAAATATTTTCCTTGTTGCCTAGCCTAGTTGTTACCAGCCCAGGCTAATCACATCACATTTAAGATGATAGTTATATTAGATTCTAAGTAAATAAGTAACTGCTATACATTTGGCCAATTATGTAAAATTGATAAGAGTAACATATTCACTACGATAACAATTAATACCACAACGCCGGGTTCTGGGCCAGTCGTCCACTAATAACGGTACACGCTGGCAGACATCCATACAGAGACAAACGCTCATTCATAATTAGGACAGCATTCGCCTAAAATATTAATTTAATTAATAATAATGAGAAATAAATAATACTTAAAAAAGTGAATATAATGGAAGTTAAGTGATTTTGTGAAAGTGAATTGATTTACAATTAAAATTGTGGGTTTTGTTCAAGAAATGTAACAGTTTCACACTCGGAATAACTTTCGTCACAATGTCTCGTGCCATGAATAAAGTTCCTCCTGATGGAGGATACGGCTGGGTCGTTACTTTCGCGTACGGTTTGAATAATGTGAGTTTGACAAGAATTAATTTTATTACCAAAAATATATGTAAGTGTTGTACTTTAATTTACATTCTTTAACATATTTTTTTTTCAGCTTCACGCTTTATCTCAGACACAGCAGGGTAGGCAGAGGGAACCTAGTGTTCAGACGCTCCGTTCCCCATCTTCCGCCAATTTCTGGAGGCATTGCGTGGCAGTGGCGGAACTCAACGCCGCGATTTCCCCTCGACACCAAAACGAAGAAATGAAAATATTAATGTAAATAAATATTTCATCTCCTCGAGTGGGGATCGAACCACAACCAGTCGATTTACAGGCACACTTTCAACATTAATATATTTTTAGCTCGTTTTAAATAATAAATGTGACTAAAATAATTTATTTACTACAAACGTTTAAGATCAAACATTAAACATAGATATAAATATTTTATTTACTAATTTAAATATTTTTACCCTTATAGGTAGTCGTACTTCCACTCATAGCTGGCTTCGGATTAGTTTTTCAAGAAGCCTTTGAAGAAACAGGTCTCACTGCAACAGAAGGGACCCTTATCATTATATTAAATTATGGATTTGGAATGCTTTTATCTTTTTTTGGAGGACCTTTATTAAACCGCTATGGGTACAGAAAAGTGGCGGTGACCGGTGCTTTATTAGTTTCATCCGGCCTCATATTAACTTCGTTTGCCACTAACTTCTGGTTGTTCCTAATCTCTTACAGTATTATTAATGGTAAGTAAAAGAGCAAAATCAATCCTTAAAACAATTACATTCAACTATTAAAAATTAATTACATTTTTGTCTTCCTTTAGCTACGGGAATTGCCGCGGTTATGGCAGCCTTTACTTTAGCGATAAATTCCTTTTTCAAGGAGAAGAGGGGCAAGGCGATAGGTCTTGGTATGTCTATAACGGGTTTGGGAAGCATTTACATGCCACTATTGATGAGTTTACTCATGTATACCTATGGATGGAGATATGCAGTACTTATTTTGGGGGCTATTTGTTTACATTCTCTTTTAGCTGCAATTCTACTTAGACCAGCAAAATGGTACTTAATAGATTCTCCAAAGACGGAAGAAATGATACCTTTGAACACAGATACTAATATAGAATTAATTAATGGAGACATTACCATATCATCAAAAACAGGTAAAGACGTCTATTGTTTTAGTTTAGCTATCATACCGAGCGATATTATGTATATATGAATATCATTACGAGCTTCTTTTAAATTACTAATTGATATATGGAATTAGGAATAATACTTATAGCAGAACTAGGCCATAATGAGAATAAATAATAATAATAGTAAACTATCTAGAAACTATATTAACAAGTAATACAAATAGTAAGGTGATGTTACATTAGTCAGCTTCACGCTCACAGCAGGGTAGGCAGAGGGAACCTAGTGTAAGACACTGCGTTCCCCACTTTCTGCCGAATTATGGAGGCATTGCGTGTTGAATGGCAGAACTCAACGCCGCGCTTAGCCTCGACACCAGAGCGAAGAAATGGAAATATAAATTAAAGTAAATATTTCATCTCCTCGAGTAGGGATCGAACCCACAACCAGTCGGTTTTACAGTCACACTCCGTGCCCCTGCGCCACGACTGGCCTCAATGTTATATTAGTATAAATTTATTTAGAGGTAAAGTTGATACCCCCCATTGTAACTATGCATAATCCTATAATTTCGAACCCACAAGATATGTAAGTGGGTATATATTAGATAAAAATAACAAATATAAAAATTACAATGCCAATATTTGAGGCCATCTTGGCGCAGTGTAAGAGCGTCTGACAGTAAAAACGATAATTGTGAGTTCGATTCCCATTCGGGGGAATGTAACCATTCCCCCGAATGGGGATGTTTAAATATTTTTTGGGGATGTTTAAATAATTTTCATTACACCGCTCTGGAAAGACTTAAGGAATAATGTCTCAAATTTCAATAGAAAGAGAAGATCGGAAAGTTGTAACAATAGACACTACTTCTCTCTGCCTACCTCGGATTACGGAAAAAATATATATATTATTATACAATAACTACTATTATTATTTTATATTTCAGGATTACATTCTTCTGCTAAATTAGATGAATTAATTAAAAATGACTTGACACAGTCTAAGAGCATGTCTATGCATTCATTGAATAACGTCAATGGAATACAAACAAGGATGGCATTCTCCCATCCAGACCTCAGTAAAAATACTACTGAACCACCATTAGTAGAGTCCAAGTATAAGTGGTGGGAATCTCAGGAAATTAATTTAGGTAGCTCCGTCAATATATTCCGTGAAACGGATAATGTGGGCAATAAAGAAAAAGAAATAAAACAAAAAGACCTTAATAAAGATCATAAAAAAACGAAACCGAAAAGTTTTGTACAGAAATTTGTAGAATTTTTTGATCTAACGCTACTTAAAGATCCAATATTTGTAAATATTTTATTTGGACTTTCAATAGCTTCATGTGTTGAAACAAATTTTTCTCTTTTATTTCCAATAATTCTTAAGGATATGTTAAAGTTTGAAACAGCGGAAATAGCCAAGATTATGGCCGTTATAGGTTTTTCTGATACGCTATTCCGATTTTTGTCTGCCTTTATTGGAGACTGGTGCCATAGACCTCCACGGTTTATGTACGTGGTTTGCCTTATAATAATAATATTCACCAGAACAAGTAAGTACATACAATGTATACATTTTATTTATTGTTTAATATATGCTCCTTATATCGAAAAAGGGAATATTTTTTTTAGTATTTTTATCTTCAAAGCTCACAAAATCTATGGAGAATCTTGTATTAAATTACAAGAAATGGCTCATCTTAAGTCACTCCACGTCCACTTTCGTCTAAAGATAATCTACATTATTTATAAATCTGTCTTCGCTTTGTATAACCAGAAAAGAAATAAAAATAGCTATTACCTTGCGAAATTTTAACTCAGAATTACAAAACAGCTACATTTTATCTAATCAATAACTGATTTAATTATTTTATTGAGATGATTTCCTTGCTTGTTTCAGTAATGATGTTCACCACGTCATTCACTGGTATGGTATTTGTGGCACTACTAATTGGAATGACTAAAGGAATACGGACGGTGTTCATGAATGTTATAATACCAAGTTACGTACCATTGGAAAGGCTACCCTTCGCATCTGGCATACAAATGCTTTGCAATGGCATTGTGATAACAACTATTGGATCCCTCTTAGGTAAGTTACAGACTTTGCCCATGTTTACTTATATACTTATTAGAATATTAACTGTACCGAATATAAACAAAAATATAAAAAAATAAAGTTTAGTGAGAATTTGATTATAACTAGTCCTAATTAATATATTCGTAGGACCCCATGGACTTATATTTTGACAGATCTACTCCTGACTACTCTTCACGTTGCTCTATGGCGTACACATTACATTTGTAAAAATTTGTGAAATATTAATTTTTAAATTTTTGCACATATTTTACTTAATTTTTATTAATATTTTAAAGTTTGTCGTGATGCACAATCTTGTAACTATAATCATGACAGTTGTTATTATTATATTTATTTAAAATAAACAAGCTCCCAAGGCTTAAGTTGAGCTGAGAAAAAATTAAGAATTCTTCTATTTTGGATATTGATTCCTCACTATCTTCACTCTCGTCTGATGTGTCGTTTGAGTTTATAATTAATCGTTCTGTTATATCATCAAGGATAGTGTTGTTGTGTTGTTAGGACTAAATTTAAAACGAAACTTTTTATTTGACTAAATATACATAGAAAAGAACTTAAAATTTTTCGTTAAAGAAATTGTGAATATAAGCTATCAGCAATGTATATAATCTTTTCGCAATTATCATATTTTTTTATCGTGAACGTTAAGATAATGGAGGTGACACTAAAAGAATTTCACATATTCTTTTTATTATACCGTTTATCATGTGTGCTCTCATTAGGCCTCGCTCTCGTCTTCATAATTATTAATCACATATTTAGATGTAAACAGCAACAAAGTATACAATTTCTTTTAATTTTTGATACTTTTTTTTGTTGTCTGAAATTATTTGTCATTTTAAAATTACTGCTCTACGTTTAGAAGTTACATACATCTATATCCCATATAAAATTAAAAAATTATAAATATTATTCATTCATATTTTTTTACTAATTCTGGTGATTCGTATTCTATTGAAGTATTCTTAAAAAAAATAGAAATAAATTAAATAATCTATAATTAAGATCTGTTATAACATGTTATTAAGATTATCTATCGACAGCATTTTTTTTTCTTTAACATAATAGTTTTTTTTTCTTCTTCCAGGACGAATACGTGACCGTTCCGGATCCTATGAAATACCCATAATCGTATTGAACGTTGTTACATTCGTAACAGTCATCTTATGGAGTGCTGAATTATTATACTTTAAATTGAAAAATAAAAATACACAAGACACATTAGAATAGAAAACTTTATTGTTACTTTCTAAACTAAACTCTATTGTTTACATATAAAGGTATTAATCTAAAGAGACATCACGCTTTAAAACTTATATACAACAGATACGATACATTACTCTTAAACTTACGTTGATTATTATTTACAACATGATTATTTATATTTACAATTTTAATCTTGGATATTTAGTGAGGGTATTTGACTGTACTTAAAATATAATCACTAAAATTATTCTAATATTGGTTCGTCTTGCAGAATAGATAAGAAAGTGCTGTATATATTTGATGCTTTGAAATGTATCTATAGATATATTTTTTAATTTACAGATAGATACAGATAATAATATAAGTAATGTATATGTTTAATCTAGTCCACAAGTCACAGATATTGTCGTGTATTAATTATTATACTGGTAAGCAACAGTACAAATATGTAATCTTAATTATTGTATGTCTGTCTTTATCGTCAATTCATGTTGCGATTGTCTTTTTATTAAAATTTAAGACATTTTTTTTTTATAAAATTAAAGATTTTCACAGTATTTGTCTTGTCTTTTTTAATTCAAAGTCAATACAAGCTTTGCATAATTTCTGAATATTTTTGTCAAATACCCAATTGTTTTTTATGTATTGTATATTACCGACTTATTACATTTTGGATACCAAATAGTAATAACCGTGCTTAAATAATAAAAATTTTAACTTAACTTATCTTGAAGGAATTAAAATTATAACTCCTACTTTGGTTTAAGTTATGATAACTTTATATAATCCTTTTCTTGCTTGTTAATTGCACTATAACTGCACTTTTTCATAAAATAACATAATGTCTTTCATGGTACACGATTTTTAGTACTTTTTGGTTTTGTAACACACTCAGTTCGCTAATCACGTGATGATATAAAGCAACACGCCTGCTTTGGCTGCTTTCTCCGTCAAACTTTATGATCTTTTTTCTCCTGAAAATAAAATAAACTATTTTAACTTAGCTACTTGTAAGTATTTAAAAAATACCGTAACCGTGATTTAGTACCTTACAATATACTTTATTATTTATTTAATGATAATTTTAACCAACTTATAGTATCTATCGTAAATTTTAATAAAATGCACAAATCCATTAATGCCGAAATTATTTCAAATTTAAATTGTAATAGCGTTATTTAAGATATTCGTATTATTTTACTTGCCTTGTCTTCTTCATAATATACATTTTGGTTTGACGAAAATGCCGCATTTTGCAGATTGTTTACTGAAACAAAATAAAATATCACAATATACCAATTTTCAATACAAAAATATGGAAAAAATATCAAATATTTTCTTACTTTTTCTGTACAAGCTACTTGGGAACCCGTAAGGCGAAACAAACTTTGTTGGTTCTATGCTATCTGATGTAAACCCATACGAGGGTCTATTAGAGAATCTTAGTGATTTTAAAGGAAATTCTTGTAGTTCCGATGAATCATCTAGTTCCGTTCTCTTAGAAATATTTTCATCAATTTCATATTCATAGTCATTGGTTCCATTTTTATCTTTCCATGGCTTAGATGTGACAACGTACACTTTTTCATTTGTTAAAGGCGATATGGAAGTTTGTATTTGACCCCAAGGCGCTGGGGTTGTGGTTGTTGTCGTCGTAGTTCGAAACGTTGAAGCGGCTGTATAAATGTGCAGTTTCTTATTACCTTCCGATTCTTCATTTTTACCGATATTGCTATTACTTTTATTTCTTTGAATAATGTTATACTCTTTACGACTTACAGGATAATCATTCGTTAAATTTTCAATAACTGTATGTTGAATACTACTCGAACCTTCGTGATCATATATATCATAATTATAACTATTATCGGTTGTAAAGCTTGTGATAGGACTAATTGTTGTTAAATATTCGTCTGGAATCTGTTTTGCATATTTTTCATTAGGTCGCGTTCTCCGAGGTATGTGATAATGCTTTGAATACTCTTGCTCTGTCCAATCATCAATAGTATGCTGCAATTTAATGATATCAAAAGGTGGTTCTTTCACATCATATAGGTGGTTCTGAGCTATAGGTGTATTTATACGTTCCGTTTCGTAAGTTTCTGTGGTAGATGTAATCGGATCCTCAGTTGTTGTAACTGTACTTGTAGTTTCTGTAGCAAAACTATAGTAATTGCTTTCTGTATGAGATTGAATCTTTCTAGCTTGATATTCCTGTTCAACATTACTTATCAAATCTCGTTGAACAGAAACATCATTTGTTTTGCTATTATCTATTCTTTGATCAGTCGTATAGGGGACTATTATCTGAACGATTTTTGGACGATTGTTGTTGAGTTCTTCTGTAGTTTTACGATATGAACTTTCGACGTGTTTCTTAGTTTCTTCAAAATTACTTTCAGTATGTGTAGGACTAGATGTTGTAAGAGTATAGTCGTCGTAAATTTCAAATTCATATGATTTTCTTGGTGTTGATGTTATATACATAAAGTTTTGATAGTTTTTATGCGGTGCACTTGGTTTCAGATACAACAATGGTGAATCAATATGTTGTAAATTGCTTTCTGTGCGATAGTTATCCACGTCTTCATCTTTTACTCCTCGCAAATCAGCAAAATTTATTTTATGATTTAAAGGAGCATTAATAGATTGTTTTATATCAAGAGGAATACTATCGTATAAATCATTTGTTAAGCCTGTATTTATGTTTTCAAAACTTGCATCTTGGTTTGATTTAGCGGCAGAAATGTGATCTTCTGAGGCTTGTGGTATTTCATCTATTTCATAGCTGCTTGGAATATTTCTATATGCTTTACTTTGGTTTATTTTTTTTAATTCATCAATATCTATAACGGGTGATTGTATAACAGTAGTAGGGTAATCAGTTGAATGCGTATATTCAGCTATAGGTACGCTTTTTGCTATTTTAACATTATTTACTTCTAGGTGATTTATACCGTGTAAAATATTGGTAGAAAAATCTTTTGGAATTGGCCGGAAAGGACGTGCGTTAAAAATTGGAGGAAGTGGCGAAACGCTAAGGTTAGGCAAAGCAACAGGCTGTAAAGTATGAATGTTTCTTCCTCTATTAAAACTAAATGGTGCCGGATTTGCCAAGGCTACGGTCATATTTGGTCGATGAAATTTTTCATTACTATCTGGTAAAACTTGTGTCTTAATTTTAGTAGAGGCAGCCGGAGCTGATACTGAATACGGAATATCTACAGCATACGTATCAAATATTGGTTCTCCATAAGAATTTCTAAAACTCGTAGGATATGATACCTTTGGTAACTGTAATTCTGTGGGTGGTTTATTATTTACATTATTTTGCTTGGGTATATTATGATTTATTACGTTATTATCGTAATTTATAGAAACTGGGTTGTGTGTGGTTGATAAGAACTGATTATAAGCCGATGAAGTCACGTAAGGTGAAGGAGCAAAGCTGTGTATAGAACTAGTTGCACTTTTGGGTGATTTTGGTAAACCATAATTGAAAATAGGTTCTATAGACGTATTTGGTATTTCATAATTTGAGCCACTAGGAAACTGAGTATTAAAAGGTGTTTCGTTTGAAATTGTCACAGTATGTGTTGGACTTGGTGGGCCATATGTAGAGCTTTGAAATTTAAAATTTTCATTGTTTGTGACAGTGGTAGGAGGACCATAAACAGAATGTGGAATTCCTGGCAATTGATTCGATTTAGGAATATTACTATAATGTTTAAAAGATTGAACTACATTTTGTGCTGAATTAAAATTAGTATTGGTTGTAGGACTTGGAGGTCCATATGTCGGATTTAGATTTTGTCTACCATTATTTGATGCTAAATCATATCTTATTACTGGAATCCATGGTACTAAATTGCAAGGGTTACAATCTTTTTTTAAAGGAGCTATATTGTATGGTATTTCTGCACCTGAGTCGGAGCCTACTTGTTGCGATGGAAAAAGCCATCCAGATACTTTCTGAAAGAGACTCGGTGAGGGCGTTGTTGAAAAAGGTTGAGGAGGTGGTACGAAATTAAAATTATATTGTTTATAAAATGGAGCTGGAAATTTAAAGTCACCAGATGGGGATAATGGTGGAGCTTGGGGCGGTGGAGAAGGTTGATATTGATATCCAAGATTACTATTTTGACGTAATCTTCCAGCTCCTCCATGAAATGGCACTGGGAATATTGGCAAAGGAGGTGGCGGTGGTGGTTTTAATATTTCTCCGAATTTCGACACATCATTGCCGTTATTGTAATTGTATCCGTTGATCTGTTCACAATGTGATGTCGTGACGAATGCGATGAAAAGGACCGGAAGAACCTGAAAATAAAATAAAGTTGAGTTATTGCTTTTTATACTTGCCCTAATATTTAGATTAATAGTATAAAAATTGCAATATCATTTTGTTAAATAATTGTTGGTGAGTTCTTTTCATAATAGACACACGTTCATTACATGTTCATTATTTTAAAAAAATGAATGATGCGTTCTCGACTTCATTTTTTTTTAAATTTTAATTCTTACACTGCAGACTTATGGTCCGTACCTTTTGTTATTTTTACATTTCTTTTAATACTTTTTTTTCTGTAGCTATTACCTAGAACTAGAATTATGTTATTACATACATATATTTCTATATTTATACAATATCTCATTCAGACAGTCCAGTTATTCATTTCAGTTGCCACTTACTAACTTAATCTAACACTATAATCTAAAGCTACATGCATAAAAATAAACATTCATTATAAATAAATTTCACTTAATTGATTACAAAAGATAAATATGTTCATTACTGATTACAAGATATGTTTTGGCATTCACAATTCATGTGTTGCCGAAGATCAAGCGAGGTCTTTCTACCACTCACTACCTTTCTTACCACTCACTTTTCCATCATAAATCTTTTTTGCCATTCGTTTATCACTCATTCGTTCGACGAGCCCAATTTCATTTCTGTTTGTCTAAAATTAATCAATTCAGGAAGGAATATCAATGGAAATTTGTAGTATAACATATAATAAAACAGACATTAATGACAGCATAATTAATGAACAGCAATATTTAACTATTATATCGGTTTTGTTCCTGACATTATTTAAAACTGAAATTAAATATTTTGAAACTATGATTGTAATTTTTGTACAATATTGATAACAAAAACGGTTATGTACAAAATCTGCCTTCCTTTTTTGTAATCAATTTATCTATCACAAGAAAAAAATATGGACCTACATAAATGTTTGTAGTCTATTTATTGCATCTCTGCAATTAGTTTTTAGGGTATACAGTTACACTTAAGATATGTAATATCATTATTATTATAATAATAATCAGCTTCACGCTGTATCCCGCACACAGCAGGGTTGGCAGAGGAAACCTAGTGTTAAGACACTCCGTTCCCCACTTTCTGCCGAATTCTGGAGGCATTGCGTGTTGAGTGGGAGAACTCAACACCGCTCATTCTTATTGATTGGTCTTATTTCTTTCCAACATACGAATATATCGACCTAAATATATTGCGTAAGATATACAGTTTCTCTCAGAATAACAAATACAGAATGTTTCAAGACAATGCTCAGTATGTATGTCACACCGAAAAAAATATTAACTAATTCAATAGTCGTAGTGTAAACTAATTTCGAAATTGAAATAGTGACATTAACATACCTTCTGAACTACATCTGAATGCATACTACTGTCACTACTGTTGAACATTATATCAATGCCGTATTAAATACACTTAATATGCGTCTCATGACATGAAGATACTTGTAGACAAATAATATAGAAATATAAATTCAAAAACGAGTTCGCCTACAGATGAAGTGTAGTTTACAAATCGCTGCCATTGTGAGATCGATCTTGAGATGTTGATGTTTTCACTCATAAATGACATATGTATGAATGAAAGCGGCATCTCAAGATCGATCTCATAGTAGAGAGCGATTTATAAATACGGGCCATAGTACTTATACTATCAAATCCCGAAGATATTATTATACAACTTGCGACTCGCTTGCGACTTCGTCCGCGAAATTACGAAGCCTTTCGTTTTATATGTATACGTACCAGCGGCTCACTCGCGGCGTCGCCCGCATATTACCTATAATTCTTTTATTATGCGGCATAACCAGAGTGTGATTATATAATTTATACATTCAATTATTTTCATAATTCTGAGAAAGTAGTGTAGCGATACGTGGTTGCTGGTTGCAGTAGAGGATGTCATCAGCGCCAAGGGAGCCCCTCGCGGGACCCGAGCCTAGGCTTGCGGCCGTAAACAGAGCGGTGATTTATTTTAATTTTACATTTTCACGATAAGTATACGTCTAAATTATATGCTTTAAAACCCAAATCTTATACAAAATAAGTGTATATTTGTATGTGTAAACTTAGGTTTGGTAATTTTATTCGCTGCATCATCAAAATCTATAAGGTATTTCCCATTCAAAATCCTGAAGTTGGGACAGAACCCTCGATGGGCGCGGCGTCGTGCTTGGCCGGCTTTTCCTTAATACACTTACAAAAAAAATCTATTTCACGCTATATCCCGTACACAGCATGTTAAGTTAAGACACTCCGTTTCCCACTTTCTACCGAATTCTGGAGGCGTTGCCTGTTGAGTGGCAGAACTTAACGCCGCGCTTAACCTCGACACCAGAGCGAAGAAATGGAAATATAAATTTAAGTAAATATTTCATCTACTCGAGTGGGGATCGAACCCACAACCAGTCGGTCGTACAGTCACACTTCATGCCGCTGCGCCACGAGTGGCCTCTTAAACAAACATTCACTCACTTAAATAAACATTCGTATATTTCAAGTAAGCGTAGGATGGGGGCGCTAGTGTTAGAAGTATTAGATATAATGCTATTACAAAGATGATATCTAAACAGGATATAGAGGTAAATGACACCTGAAGCTTCGGAATTTCCGAGAAATTTTACAATACGACCAGTTCCCATTAAAAGGTCAAAGAGCAATCCTCCCATATCTATTTCTTAAAATTGAAATTGTTATAAATAAAAATGTTATTTAATTCTATTTACGTTACTTTCTATATTTTATAATTTGTAAGCGGTGGTTTCGCACGCTTGACCAACAAGTTTTTTTTTTAGCTTAGTGCTGTATCCTGCACATAGCAGGGTACATCGGGGAAACCTGAAAACCTATTGTTAAGATACTCCGTTCCCATTAATACATTTCCTACTAATTCTGGAAACATTGCGTGTTGAGTGGCGGAACCCAACGCCGTGCACTGCCTCGATACCAAAGCGAATAAAAGATATTCAATATTTTTTTTTCTTGAGTGGGAATCATGGCCCCAATCTGTCACCTTAGGGGATGCCGCCGTAACGGACATGTGTTCAAAATCAAAACCGTTAACATCGACTTTGATACTGCGCCCGAAAAAACTAACGATCTACTTGCACATATTCTCGGGAAGCAAGTAAGCTCGAACTGTAACGCGTGTGACTGTAACGCGGCGTTGTGGATTCGATCCCCACTCGGAGGAATGATAAATAATATTTTAATTTCTCTCCTCAACACGCCATACCTCGAGAAATTTGGTGAAAATTGGGGAACGCAATGTCTTACCACTAGGTTCCCTCTGCCTCTGCGGGATACAGCCTAAATCTCGTTTTAACTTTTTATTTGTGATTAAAATAAACCAAATACCCAATTGTAAAGGGAAGTTTGTTAAAAAACAAAAGTGCACTTAAATCGGTTAAGCCGTTTCTGAGAACAAACGCATAGGCAAATTGACCAAGTTCTACTTATTTAGAAAACGTATAAAATTTGAACGTAGCGGGACTCGAACCCGCGCCTCCTGGAAACCGACCAAAGAAAAATACTTATTTAGAAAATTTCTTTCCTAAGTGTGGAATAAGACTTTAAAAAAAATGTTTAACAATATTAAAAAAATAGTATTCTCTCTTGCCAAACGATAATTCTTAGTAATTATCTTTGGGTAGCGGAAATTTGTAAAAATCTCCCTACAGAGATACTAACAACATAAATAAGTTGTAACAAGCGTATAAAAATTTCGACGTAGCTTGGCGAGAACGTATGGCTTAGTGGTCAGAGCGCCTGGTCGGTTTCCAGGAGGCGCGGGTTCGAGTCCCGCTACGTTCAAATTTTTATACGTTTTCTAAATAAGTATTTATTTTTGTTTCCTAAGTGTGGAATAACACTTTAAAAAAAAATTTTTAAAAACGACCAAGTTCTATTACATTGTTAAATGCCCGTAAAAACAATTTTTTCTAATATCTCTTCCATGTGCAAGCACCGATGAGTTATGATTTTATTGTAAGTATCGATAACTTCTTATTTTAATATTTAATTGAATATTCTTATGGGAAGTACGAAAATGCAACCTAAAGTTTTAATAATTTTCAGATAAGAAATCTTAATTATCGTAATTTTCATTTCTTTCATAATTTTTAAAATCATTAAATTTGTATACTGATTTGGATAATTCATTAAAACCAACATATTTTTTGCTCAATTTCGAATACGTGCCATTTTTGCTACGTTAAAAAAAATCTGTGTAAAATGTTATAAATTGGGGGGATAACGACTTATAAAATTCGTTGCGTAGTTTAAAAGATACACGCGAACGACACTTCTGCTTTCGCAACAACTCTGTTTTAACTAAGTACAGATAACTATATTATATTATGTATAGATGCGTCACCGTGGGACAGGGGCACAAGCGTGCAACTGGAAGGGAGACGATTTTGGGTCGGATTTGAACCCGGTGGAGTGAAATATTTTATATTTTTATTTCTCCGCTTTGGTTACGCTTACGAGGTAAAGCGTGGTGTTGAGTTGCGCCACTCAATGCTAACACAATGCCTCACGATTTGGTGGAAAGGCATGAACGGAGTGTCTCAACACTAGGTTTCCAGGTTTCCTCTGGCTACCGTAATATGTGCGGTAAATATATACAGTTTGCAAAGTGAATACTTACACGATAATAGATTGATTTTCATAAAAATATTACAGTTAAATTAAACAATATTCAATTTGAAAAGTTGCCGAAGACTTCTATTAATTTACAATAACAGTGTCGATAATACAGGGGAAGACAATAGTTGTAATTAATGATAATATGAATGTGAGTGAGTTAGATTTAGAATAATTTATACTTTACAATTAGTTAGTTAAAATATTTATGTTCTAGTTTATCCTTTGCTCTAGTTTCTAAAAGATAGAATACATCTTTCAGTTTTCATTTTTCATTATAAAGCTTACTTAGATAGTATCGCAAATGCATGAAATAACAGTAATTAAAAAACGGTCAAGTGCGAGTTGAAAACGCCCATTGCGGGTACCGTACCAAATTCAATTATATGTTTGTAAGTTAACTGGAAATACAACTTTAAAAAGTTAACAAACTTAAGTTATGCACTCATTTTGTGTGAAATTAACATAAATTTAAGATTTTTAGTTTTTTCTTTTATTTGTATTGCCAAGTTTCTAAATTGTAGGTTCACAGGAAATACCTTACAGGTTTTAATTACGTGGCGGATTTCATACAAAATACAACGATGCATAAACGCTTCTATATTTTAATTATGTACACTTACGTTAGAAGTTTATTTTGCTCCAAGGGACCGTAGACAAGGCATGACATACGGACAGACAGACGGACAGCAAAGTGAACTTTTAAGGATAATAAACTATATATATAATAATTGAGGTACGGAACCTTAACAAATAAACTATACCTTTAACCTGTGTTTATAGCACTAAGTATAGTATTCTACTAACGCGGTTACCCAAACACTGGTTGCATTTTCATGCAGCACCTATTATCATTCAAGCTCGAGCTGCATCAAATTGACTACAATTATATAAAATGAACCTCTTTGCTTCTTGAAGCAAAAAATGAAGATCTTAGATATTAATATATCTCAGATATCAAATTATATTAAAAACTAGCGGCCCTCGTGCGGCTACGCCCGCTTGAAATATACGAATGTTCATTTTAGTGTGTTTAAGAAAAAACCGACCAAGAGCGAGTCGGACTCGCCCACAGAGGATTCTGTACCAATTTCAGGATTGTGATTGAGAAATGCCTTATAACACCACAGTCATACACATATACACTTATTTAGTATAACAGACTACAAATATAAGTTTATAATGTTTTTTTTTTGTTAAACACTGATATTTTTTTCCGATTTTTTCCTTTATTTGTATTGTAAGATTACTTACATCATCATAAATTTCATTTGTAGGTCTACGGGTGGTTTCAGATTGATACCTGAACGCAATCTCAAGTATATTGGTCTTGATAGACAGACAAAAAAGGTGATTCTATAAGGGTTTCGCTTTTTTTTTGAAGTACAAGAAAAGAATTAATTAAGAACCATAAACATTGATTAATTATTTTAGTTTGGTTATGAGTTAAATAAATCGTAATTTAAGTGTTTTGAGATATAATTGGATTTTGCTTGTAAAACTTGTCCTATTTAATAGAAAAATGTTTAGTTATTTCACATCTGTGAAGGTAAGCCGTAACTGTGCGCACACTGTAAGCGTAGTTTTTTCCACAAAACAAAAAATGCAAAACTAAAGATTTGGCCAATTCAACATAATACCTGTATAAATGAACTGTTTTAAAAAGAAGCAATTTTGTCCAACAACATAATTATTATAAATTCATATAACTTTTTTATTGTATCAAAATAGCCTTTATATTGCTCCCCCTTCTATATTTTAGTGTTAGTCCCATAATAATCAATTCAGCTGATCCGAAGGTTAACCCGGATAAACAGAGAGACAGACAGATAAAAATGTTAAAATTGTATTATTGTATTTTGGTATCGTGTTAATAACAAACAACCTTTAATTTTATTTATATGTATAGATATAGGTAAACAGTAATTAAGTTGCAGGATGCAGAGGGAACATAGTGTTAAGACACTAGTTTTCGCCAGTGGTGGAACTCAACGCCACGCTTTGCCTTTTTACCAAAGTGTAGAAATGAAAATATTAAATTAAATCAAATCAGCTTCGGGCTGTATGGCTCACACAGGAGGGTAGGCAGAGGGAACCTAGTGTGTTCCGCAGAACGGTTCGATTCAGACAGACGAGAATAGACTCTAACATAATAACTAAATATTTCAGTGTGGTTATATGTTCTATCACTATAAAGTTCATATAACCTTAAAATTAAAAATTAAATTAGCTTCACGCTATATCCCGCACACAGCAGGGGAGGCAGAGGGAACCTAGTGTTAAGACACTCCGTTCCCCACTTTCTGCCGAATTCTGGAGGCATTGCGTGTTGAGTGGCAGAACTCAACGCCGCGCCTAACCTCGACACCAGAGCGAAGAAATGGAAATATAAATTTAAGTAAATATTTCATCTCCTCGAGTGGGGATCGAACCCACAACCAGTCGGTTTTGCAGTCACACCTCGTGCCGCTGCGCCACGATCGGCCTCAATTCATATAACCTTTGTCTACTATTATGAATTCCACAGCCACCCAATCAATAAATGACAAAAAAACTCTTGGAATTGACAGTTTTAGAAGTATAGCATTAAATTCACTTTTAATAACATATAGTAAGTACATTGGGCTTATTACTATATTTTAGATATTTATGTTTTGCTATAATATTACTTCTAAACTTTTCTATACGACCAGTTGTCATCAGTATACACACACTTTTTTTTAATTTTATTAATTATATTTTTACCAAAGTGAAAGGAAGCCAACTATCCGCAATGATCTGAACTTTTAACATATTAAAAATTGTTTTTTTACATGGTATGGAGTTTGTAAAAATATCATTGCAAGTAGCGGTACAATGACTGATTCTTGTTGGCTATAGAAATAGATTATCCAGGTTATATGAATTTAGTAATGACCTGAATATAGTAAAAGTGGTGGAATTAACTAGTAAATTTATATTAAAATCAGTATCATTAGCTACTTAAGGATTATTAAACTTAAATCACAAATACTTGAGGATTTTTTAAATTAAAAATAGCTTCAGACTTTCGAAGCCAATGCTCTGTAACACAGAGTACATGAATATTAATCCTTTTTTTTAGCTTCACGCTGTATCCCGCAAACAGCAGGGTGGGCAAAGGGAATCTAGTGTTAAGACACTCCGCCGAGTGGAGGTATTGCGTGTAGTAGCGAAACTCAACGCCGCACTTTGCCTGAAACCAGAGTGAAGAAATTAAAATATACTAGTATATGTAAATAAATATTTCATTTACCTAGTGTGGGATCAAACCCACATACAATCGATTGTTGTGATTGTAAATCACACTTTGTGCTCTTGCGCCACGACTGGCTTCAATCAATATTATTACAATTTAAGAATAACCCAATTTCTAAGTTTTATTTAACATCTTTTTCATTTGGATGTACCATTATCATGACAAATAGTATTTAATTTAGCATTATTATTCCTTTTATTTTTATTACTGCATAAAATATTGCCAGAGATGGCCATCTCTGTTGTCTTCTTATTTAATTTAAAATAATTGGAACGGATTCCAAGCATGTCAAATTATGCCCTGTAGGGCATAATTTGACATGCTTGCAAAGATGGTCTTTTAGCCACA
>JAATLQ010018218.1:1247-28723 GCA_013421005.1 Heliconius erato x Heliconius himera | reverse complement strand
TTAACTTTATTTAGAGCAGTTACAGTGCTGTGTCCGGGGCGGAATCCGGACTGGAAGGGGGACAGGATTTTATTTAAAGATAGAAAAGATGAGAGTTGGTTATGGACTATACGCTCTAACACTTTGGATAGGAACGGGAGAATTGAGATAGGGCGATAGTCAGTAAAGGAAATAGGATTAGATACTTTGGGAATAGGTATTACTATTGCATGACGCCAGGCATTGGGATAAGTATTTGTCGAAAGGGAATGGTTAAAAATGTGGCATAGGACTGGAAGTATAGGAATAAGAGATAAGAGGATCATTTTTCGGCCAATTTGATCACTACCAGTAGCATCGGATTTAATGGCTAGCACATGCTTCTTCACGTCCTCAGCGGAAACAGTAGAGAAATAAAAGGGAGAAGGACAGGAGATAGTGGAAATAGAATTGATGGTGTCAGTTTTGACATTCTGTTTCAATATGTTAACATTTGTAAAGTGTTTGTTTGTTCATATCGTCGAGATCTATTCTGATATGTTCAATCTTAACCACAACATGTACACAACAAACATAATTTTACTGGCGGGTTGATGCGATTTTATAAGATAAACTGCGCCATGCTTTGTAGCTTTTGTCATCTAACATATAATACCTGTAATTTAGATACTAGGATTAACTTTATTGAAGGGGTCGTCGTGCCGCAGGGTGTGACTGTAACGCGTCGTTGGTGGGTTCGATCCCCACTCGAGGGAATGAATTATGATTTATTAATATTTTCATTTCGTCGCTCTATCACAATGGCAAAAGCCCGGTGTTAAATGTCACTCAACACAAAATGCCTCGTTGTTCACAAATTTATTATTATTAGATATTTTAGATTACCTAGTTACTAGAAAAATGGAAAGTATATTTTCTCAGTTTATATTTAAGGTTATTCAAATTATTTAAATTGTTGTCAGTACACCGACCTTGTCAAAAAGATTTATACGTGACGAAATTCTTTATTACCACTATGTATATCACATTTTGTCATATAAAATTAGGAAACTACGGCCTGTCAAAGCAATTTTAAACGAAAATAAGTGAGAATCGAACCTACAATCTTCGTGTATGACATTTCCAAGCTACGCTACGATATCGCCATACAATATTCACGTTATATTTACCAAAAAACTTCTCATCCCCGCCTTGTTCAGTTTCAGTTGTTTTATTTAAAAGCTCGCGGGTGAACTTTCGGCTTTTCCACAAAACTGTTGAATGTTTAATAGCCGATAACTAACGACTTTATTTCTTGGATATGTAAATTGTCAAATAAAGTCTTTTTGAAATCTTTTTTTATTTCGATCTTTTTTTTAGTTTTGGAGGCATTGCGTGTTGAGTGGCGGAAATAAACGCGGCGTTTAACCTCGACACCAGAGCGAAGCAATGAAAATATAAATGTAAGTAAATATTTCATTTGCTCGAGTGGGGATCGAACCCACAAGCAGTCGATTTTACAGTCATTCTTTGTTCCCCTGCCGACTTGCCTCACTTTCTCACCGACTTTGTGCCGACTTGCCTCAGTAGGATGGAAAATGGATAGGTAAATATATAAATAAATCTACAAACTTCATCCTTCCATCTAACATCTTATGTACCATAAAGTATCTAACATTTGATCCTTTCATAGCACCGTGCCGGAGGCTGCATCTTAAATTTAAGATATAATAATGAAATTTCACCTTTATTACATAAATAAATAGAGTGCATTTTTCCATATTTTAAACTTTATTATTGATGCCTGTGTAAGAGCTATAATTAGGGAACTACTTGTACCTATCAGATCTCAACATTTTGTGTTTAAATATATTATGAAGGTATTCGAATATTTTACAATATTAAGGTGATCGTGACGCCGCGCAGGGGCCTAAACGTGTGACTGTAACGTAGCGAAGAAATAATATACATTTTAATAAATATTTGATTTCCTTAAGCAGGGATCGAACCTACAACTTTTTATAAACTCCTGCACCACGATACGAAATTTTATTTTTTATCATATTTAAACATTTTTTTCCAATGCATACGAGTATGTTTAGCAGCCACATCCATAATAAACAACCAACATATAAAATACTATATGTATATAAAATTAAAGTTGTTTTACTTTATCACAATAAAAATTGAATTTTAAATTACCTATTTGCAAATAGAAAAAGGAAAGGTACATTTTTTGCCTTCTAATATACTCATACACTACTTATAACGCAATGTTTCGAAAGTGCAAATGGAGAGCGGAGTGTCTTAACACTCGATTTCCTTTGCTACTTTATATTATGTGAGATATTGTGAAGCTAGAAAAATATATACAATATATTCTGAATGAAAAATACGAACTATTACACCTATATGCATAGCAAAATGGATGTATATTTCACATTTTATAGGAAATGCGAAATATTCCGGAATACTATACCACAGAATTCTATGATTTTTTGTTAGACGGGCGTTTAAAGGCTATTTTTACAGTTTTTTACATAAAATACTTCATACAATGGCTGAAAGAACTTTAATGTTAAAAAGAACAAGTGTAATTTTAAACGGAAAATGAAATATAGTTACTAAAAGATTTAAAATGTTATGTTAATAAATATTCTAATAAATTAAGGCTTTCTAGAAATATTAAAATTGAATATTCATTAACAATTTATATATTCCAATATATTCAAAATGTCTGTATCATTATTATGATATTTATAAAAAAAAAATTGTGTTCCAAATGTCAAACTCCGTCCGGGCAATTTTTGTAAAAAGTGATACCAAATATTTACTTCACATATTCATATATATGTAGATACATATATATTTATATAAGGCGATCGCGTAACCTAACCTCGTAGTAACATATGTAACAACATTGCATACAAAACATATAAAATCCCAAGACTTACATATAATCGTTCCATTTAATTCATAGCACGGCCCCCGCTCGTGGCCCCTACGTACGAAAATGAAAACTGGACCCTATATTTATATATAAAGGGTTGAAAAATCATGAAATAATATTGGCACATATGAAATTTTCACAAGCTTCACGTTGATTCCCGTCGATGCATTATTTACGCGTCGCTCGTTGTTGCCAATCGATTGTGAGCGCTGAGCTTTTAAAGCCTTCTGAAAGCTTCGTGAGTTATCTAACGAGATGTTTCCTGCCGATATTGTGTATATTACGGCTTTGCTTAGAATTTTTGATTAATATGTCATTATTTATTATTTTTTTCATTTCTTCGCTTTGGTATCAAGGCAAACACGTGGCGTTGAACTCTGCCACTCAACACACCCAAATTTGGGAACGGAGTGTCTTAACACTAGGTTCCCTCTGCTTACCGCACAATATGCGGGATGCCGCTGATGTATTTATTTCAAGGCCGTTGTGGCGGAGCGGCTCAGCGTTACTCTGTAAAGGCATTGGTTGTGGATTTGATTTCCATTCTGGGAATGTATTTTTTTTTCTTTTACTTATAGATTGGTTAACAAGAACCACTCAACACACAATTACCCGAAAACCGGGCAATAACTCGAGTCTCACTTGTTTATTTTTAATTGGAACTCAAGGTTTCCTATGACAAACACACGCGGGATTTAGTGAGAAGTTCAATAAAAATAAGTTAAATTACCTTAAATATACTTATATAGAAATATTTTCTAAGTGTGGTATAATACTTCAAAAATGTTAAAAATATCTTAAATATATTTGTGGTAAATAATATTAGATTACTTTCTTCTTAACATAACATGAAACTCACTAACTTTGACTTCAATAATAATAAATATTTGGAACAATATTGAATTATCTCATTGTTGTTATATTTCGAGCTACAAATACTGCTTCTTTTGTTATGATTTACTGTTAATTAGGTTTCTGTCTAGTATATACATTAGAACAGGACGATATTATTATACAATGATATTATTAAAAATTTCTATTATTCAATAGAAATATATTGAACTGATATATTATATATGTATGTATGTTTGAAATCAAGCTCTGGTTTTATATAAAGAGAAATATGATTTGAGGCCAGTCGTAATGCAGAGGCACAAAGTGTGACTGTAAAATCGACTGGTTGTGGGTTCGTTCCTCACTCGAGGAGATCAAATATTTGTTTAAATTTATGTGTCAATTCGCTCTGGTGTGGAGACAAAGCGCGACTTTGAGTTCCGCCACTCAACGCAACAACGCAGTGCCTCCAAAATTCGGAGGAAAGTGTGGAATGGAGTGTCTTAACACTAGGTTCCTTCAGTCTATTCTGCTGTGTGCGGGGTACAGCATAAAGCTGATTATTTTAGAAATATGATTTTAAAACAATCTGGTTTAGGTGAATTTTTAATTTTAGGATATAGTAGTAATTTAGTACTATCTCTTGAACATTCCTAACATTGTCAAATATTCTTAATCCCAAATGCAAATATTTTTTCTTGATTGTAACGAAATATTTGTATTCCATACAATAAAATAAATCTAATTATTATATTCAATGGTAATATCTACATGATTATATAGACACTCTACATATAGCTGCTTTACGCTTTTTCCCCTAATAGCAGCAGCAGAGGAAATCTACTGCTTAAACACTCCACTTTCTGCCCATTTTTTAGAAGCTGCTTGTTGAGTGGTAGAGTTCAACGCCGTGATTTAACCACCAGGGGCAAATGCAAATAATTTATATAGAACCATTCCTTGAGTGGGGATCGAACTTGAAGAGATCGGTTTCTAGTAAGACGTCCTATATTACAAGTCAAACAAAATATATCGACAACATCGAGGGTCCCCGGCGTGCGGGTCCCGTGACGCCGTACATCATAGCGTATCTATGGAGTTCGCTTTGCACTGATTTATGAATGCCGCTCAGGGAACGAGGAAATTATATGAATTTTCTTATGTTGTTTATGTAATTATTTGAAGAATGTGGTATTGGTGATAAGAATTAAATATATATGAACGTTACAATATAAGATATATTAATGTTATATAATGTGCTATGCATAGCTATGTTCGAGGTACAGCAGCCCATTCGGGATATTCAGCCTGAGTAAACTCAGGTACAGACAGCGTGAAAATAAAAAAAGAGTATCTAAATATAGTCTTATTGATCTAATCCGATTCATCATATCATTTGATTTTTATGCAGGACAGCTACTACAGGTACTGTGAACAATTAACTTACTGATTTCAGATACTTTTTTGTTTACATTAATATATATAAAAATAAAATAAATAAACCAATTTCACGCTGTATCCCGCACACAGCAGGGTAGACAAAGGAAACCTAGTGTTAAGACACTCCCGTTGCCCACTTTCTGTCGAATTCTGGAGGCATTGCGTGTTGAGTGGCAGAACTCAACGCCGCGCTTAACCTCGACACCAGAGTGAAGAAATGGAAATATAAATTTAAGTAAATATTTCATCTCCTCGAGCGGGGATCGAACCCACAACCAGTCGGTTTTACAGTCACACCTCGAGCCGCTGCGCCACGATCGGCCTCATTATATAATCACAAATATTCACAGTACCGAGTAAATGTTTTTTCAATTGCGATTAAAGGACATTAGTGAAGGACTTCTTTGGATGGGGATAGGGAGATGGTACCAAAGTGATGCGGCGTACACAGTGAAGGATTTCTACAGGAATTTGGTATTGCTCATAGGTATGTCGAGCGCCGGAACGACGCCTAGAGCGTCAGGGACGAAGGAGGATGTTGAAGGTAAGCAGGAAAATATTGTGGTAATTAAGGATCTTGAAGAGTAATGTAAGGATGTGCATATCACGGTGAAGATAAATTCGGATTCTGAGCACGAAGTTGAGAAACATGGTCATACTTACGTAGATCGTAAATATAGCGTATGGCGATCTTTTGAAATCGCTCTAATTTATTAAGCTCCTCGGTCGCATCCAAATAGTCATAGTCGAGAATTGGACGGAGAATACATTGCGCTAGCATAATTTTTATTTTAAAAGGAGAAATGCATGCTTTAATATCTTTTGAAACATAAAAACTGATGATTTAATATATTTTATTTATAAGTATATTTATAAAATAAGAACTTACTTTTTAATCTAACTAACGTTATTCTTATAAAAAAGGAAAAAAAAGGGAAAAAGTAAGAAAATTTCTTAGTATTCAGTCGTTTCATACAAAATAAAAAGGTCATAGTTAGCAAACACATTAGCCGCTCCACAAATAGAGCCCAAAGATATTCGATACTGACTTCTTCGAAATAAAATCCCAGCGCTGTGGCGTCCTGTGTACTTAGTTAGTGGTTTTTCCAGTAATTTTCTTCTCTTTTTTACCTTTTTTCTAAGAAAAACAGGTTTATTATATGTAATTGGGTTTTATATTGTATTAGGTCGTCGTGGCGCAGTGATTTAACTCGTTGGTCGTGAGTTCGGGAAACTCTTTGTAATAATTATTTGATTAATTTGCGTTCAGTTCCGCCTCTCAACACGCAAAGCTTCCAGAGATGGGGCTGAACGCCTATCCCGCTATACGACAAAAACGTGAAGCTGCTTTTAATCTATATATATATAAAAGAACATATACCTGACTGACGGAGGTAAGACACACGCACAGCCGTAACCGCTGTGCGTAGAAACGTGAAATTTGGACAGATGTTTATTTTCATAATCTGGACATCCACTGAGAGGAGAAGGGATTTTGAAACATTTTAACCCTAAAGGGATGAAATAGGGGTTGAAAGTTTGTATGATTTTTTTTTTTAAATCGGCACCGATTTTTATAAAATTTAAAATTTAGACTCTTAAATACATTTAATTGAACACATGTTTCATGGTTTTTTATAATTTACCCCGTAAGGGAGCAAATATGGGGTTGAAAGTTTGTATGAAAAAATCTTTAACTCGCAACCGATTTTTATAAAAAATTTAATTCAGACTGTTAAAAATATTTTATTGAACACGTGTTTCGTGGTTTTTTTAGAATTTATCCCTAAGGGTGCAAATAAGCGGGCGAAGCTGCGCGCGCCCACTAGTAGTTATATAATTTGATAAGTTATATACGTTGAATCATAATTGACTGACATCATGGCTCATTTTAAATGTATTACTTTTTCAATAATTTGAAGTCATTTGCCGTACTTGAGTAGCCCAAAGCTTTTATTAATGAAATTTAAATTTTAGTTTGGTTGGACCGGTTGTGGGTTCGATTTGCCCTCACTAGGCCTCGACTGCTTAACCTGCAACATGCGGAATACATGGTGAAGCTAAATTATAATATAACATTATAAATATTTAAAAGTCATAGTAATAATATATTATATTTTCTATTTCATATTTTTATAAGCACTATCGTCTATTTTAAAGTCATATCCAAAGTCTTACTTAAATAAATAAATCAGCTTCACGCTGTATCTCACACAGTGTTAAGACACTCCATTCCCCACTTTCCACCGAATTCTGGAGACATTGCGTGTTGAGTAGCAAAACTCAACGTCGCGCTTTGCCTCGACACCAGAGCGAAGACATGGAAATATAAATTTAAGTAAATATTTCATCTCTTCGAGTGGGGATCGAACCCACAACCAGTCGATTTACAGTCAAACTTTGTGCCCCTGCGCCTCAACTATCCTCATGATACTATGAAACAAAATTAAGCAATAATATATGAGTAAAATACTTTTGTCAATATGTTTATCTCGAAAGGGTGGCTGTAGTACGGTCGAATAAACTAAATATTAGTTCAGTGTTAACTTCCAAAGGACGCGTTGTAAAGTCAATGCGGGGTGGGATGTGTGAAGTTAACCCCTAATTACATACATATTTGGTAAAAGCGGGCCGTGATGTTGATTATAGAGTAGGAAATAAACTATCTTGTTTTATATAATTTAGTTATAAGTCAAATGTAGTTGTATGTAGTAGTAATGTAGTCTAATTCTACAAGCCGTTTTTTAAGCTTTATTCAGGCTTCACGCTGAATCCCGGAGAAGCAGGATAAGGAGAACGTATGGTGAAGAAACTTCATTCTCCATATTTCACCTGAATTCGAGACATTGTGAGTTAAGTGGTGGAACTCAATTATTTATTGTATATAATGTAGTTACTTAATAACATCAATAACATATTGATTGATTGATTATCCTTATGGTTTGTATATTTAGGTATATGTATTTGTAAGTTTTTTTTAAGCTTCACGCTGTCTGCGATACGCGGCACGCGGGAACCGGTGAACGTATTATTAAGACACTCCGTTCCTATTAATACATTTTTGTTCTCCACTTTTCCGAGAACAAGAATTCTGGAGACATATATGATGAAAATATTAAATATACCATTTCTTCGAGTGGGAATCGAACCTAACCCAACCTGTCGCTTTTATAGTCTCATGTTCGTAACCCGACGACACGACTGGCCTCAACTAAATTCATGAATACAATATAACCCGAGGGTAAATGTATTCCATGGTTCAATTAGCCGGAGAGCTTCTAAACGGTAGTTACTTTATCACATAATGCGTTTCTTCCCTCCCCTTTATTACAGGTGAGTGTGAAGGGGAAATATTTAAGTGTAGTTATTCCCATGGTACCCCACTTCGGGGATTTGTATGGAAGGAACCTTTCATATAAATATTTTAATATTAGTATTGTACGGGATTGGAGCGATGTTTATTTTTTGCTTTTATTGATAAATTTCGTGTTTATATATTTTTTATATACAACTTTCTTATATAAAACTTTCTGATATTGAGTGATTGAGAGATACTTTTATTAAATGTTAAAATTTAAAGCATTAAGGAAGATTTTCCTGGATTTTATACAGGAACGGGAAAAAAATACTTATCGTTTTACGTCTTAAATTCCACGTAACAAAAGTTATGAATAACGACTACAGTATGTAAAACAGTATGGTAAAATCGACATACCGTAGACATATTTAATAAAGATTAGATTTGATTTAGACGATAGCATTGTGACCGTTACTGTACACGATACGATACAATTTACCCTACAACGAGGTCGTAAACCCAAATATGGGGCTTTATGTAGAGACCGCTGTGGGGAGTAAAATATTGTTGATAATATATCTATATTTGAGCCCAGTCGTGGCGCAATAGAACAAAGTGTGACTGTAAATCGACTGGTTGTGGGTTCGATCCCCAGTTGAAGAGATGAAATATTTACTTAAATTTATATATCTATTTCTTTGCTCTGGAGTTGAGGACAAGCGCGGCGTTGAGTTCTGCCACTCAACACGCAATGTCTCCAGAATTCGGCAGAAAGTGGGGAACGGAGTCTCTTAACTTTAGGTTCCCTCTGCCTACCCTGCAGTGTGAGGGATACAGTGTGAAGCTGATTTATTTTTATTTTATTTATTTTTATATATCTATAACCAGTTGGCTATCGTTGGGTTCTGCCATACAAATTCAAATTTAAATTGAATTTTAATTATAACAAGAAGTTAAATGTTTCATTTTTGAATATCAAGTAATTGACCACCAGTTTACTAAAGTTATCGCCTCAGATTTGAGAAGAACCAGCGAAAGAAAAACTTTAGGTATTAAGTAAATCTATATCATTTATAATAATATTATAAGACTGAGTGTGTTTAGATGAAAGCAAATATCTCAGGAAATATTGATAGGATTTTTTTTTGTCTCGGATAGTCCTTAGACTATGGCAATAATAATACACTTAATGGTCATGTATAAGCGAGTCAGAATTAATTTGATATGTTTGTTTAATTTGTTTGATTTTAATTGTCGCTTTTACTCCCATTCGCCCAAAGAAAGTTATTGCATGTAGCAGAATTTAACACCGCACGTTATCTAATAATCGAGGTCAGTATAAATGATTTAACGTCAGTAAATATATATAACTACAATATTACGATTCAGAGTGGGTTTTAATTGCTGCATTTATATTTTTTATACTCTTGTTAAAGTTTTACACAGACCTTTGAGTAAGGTCACCATGAAAAACTCAACTCTACTATGAAAATAAATGAACTAAAATATCCTTTGTAGAGCAGTTTTATAAAATGTTTCAGTTCAAAAGTACGGGAATTTGAAAAGTTGCATTTATATTTTAACTGAGCTGAGCGATGTTACGCGTAAAGGATTTTTGAGAGCCGCACACAAAAGAGGAAGGGAAAAAATTAGATTCAGAATTCAGTGGACTCTGGGCAATGGAACTATATAATAAAGGTTTCTTTTTTTGTTTTACCTGTCTTATAGTTATTAAGGTAACATTTAACAGATATTTGCTGAAAACAGATGATAAAATTGTTGATTGTAGTTGTTATGACAAACATAATATTTTTTTTGAGTTTTGAAAGCTATATAAAGTTTTATAAAATAAAAATAACAAAAAAATGTTAAGAAATTAGGACGCTCAATAGAGTGCAGTCATGGGCATAAGTGTGTGACTTGTACACGCAACTGGATGTGGGTTAAATTTCCACCCGAGAAAATCGAAACAAAGTGCGGCGTTGAATTCCGCCACTCAATATGCAGTGTCTCCAGAATTCAGCGGAAAGTGGGAAGCGGAGTGTCTTAACACTAGGCTCCTTCGGCCCATATTGCTTAGTAAAAAAAATACATATATTCTATATCAATGAAACTCTATATGAAAATGTAGAGCTTAACAGTTTATTATTTAAGAGAGCAGTATTGCGCGAGGAGACACGGACGCAGGCAATTATCAAATTAAGGTCGTTAGTTAGCGGTTATTAAACATTCAGCAATTTCCGGAAAAGCCGAATTAAGCCTGACTCGTGAGCTTTTAAAATGTAACAAACCGGGATAGGAAGCTTTTCTAAATATAACCTATTCTACATATTGGAAGAGGTTGTATGTATTGATGTCTTTTTTTTAGGAGCTTTACATTATGTTCTGTATATTTTGTTATTTTTTTTCTGCATTGTGTTTTTAGTGGCGGAATTTAACGCCGCTGTTTGTCTTCTTAACAGAACGGGAAAATAATAATAGCTTATACTCCGTGCGAATGAGCCCACAACCGTGAGGGTTGTTCGCATGTACGTATTATAGTATTGTTTTTCACAATTTTGTTTAAATAGCTAACGAATAAATTATTATGTGACTGACTGACAGACACTACTAGGCAAACAGAAATATAGTGAAAAATTCTATACCCTATGCCTAAAATGATTACATACTTTATACTTCAATCTAATCTAAATGTCGGTATGGCGGCGTTGAGTTCCGCCACTTAACGCAATGCCTCTAGAATTCGGTGGAAAATGGAGAGCGGAAGTGTCTTTACGGAAGCGGAGTGCTACAACAGTAGGTTCCCAAGTTCCCTCTACCTACCTTGCTACCGTGCGAGATACAGCGTGAAGCTGAAAAAATAACATAAATATCAGTTTGGTTAATGATAAATATAGGTATTATAAAAATACAAATTCCCTCAGCTTCGCAACTGCCGCGTCCAATTCGCTGAGGATTTGTTGCGTCAATAAATTGATGATCGTAGAAATTGATTACGACGACACAGAGCCATAAAAAGTTTATAATTTTAGAAATGAGCAAACATTTAAAGTATTTTTTCTCTTATATATACTTATACAGATAGCGTAGAGTGGTAAATAAGCCATTGCTTTCTTTAAAAATGTATAAGAAGTTTTTTTGTATTCGGTAAGAGTAAGAATTAGGCTTAGCTAGCTTAGGAACTCATAGGCTGCTCCAGACTTAAGTCTTTATTCAATTTAGGTTTAACATCTCTCTATATACTTATAATAAAATGGTAATGGATCGGTGTCTGTAATTGGAAGATATACAAAAAAAAAAGATATTAGTAGAATTTAATAACATAACGAGGCCAGTCGTGGCACAGAGGCACAAAGTGTGACTGTAAAATCGACTTGTTGTGGGTTCGATCCCTACTCGAGGAAGTGAAATATAAATAATAATCGCTCTGGTGTCGAGGCAAAGCGCGGCCCTGAGTTCCACCACTCTACACGGTATGCCTCCAGAACTCGGCGGAAAGTGGGGAATCCGTTCCCCGTTCCCGTGTCCTAACACTACGTTCCCTGTGCCTACCCTGCTGTGTGCGGGATACAGCGTGATGATGATTTGATTTGATTTTTAATGACATAATATAGCCAAAAAAAATATTTTTCAATTTTTTGTATGTTTACATGTTTGTTTCTGTATTTGTCTGTTAGTGTATTCGTGTGTTTGTCTGTACGTAAAATGGCTAAATTGGTTTAATTACAGTTTTCATACCAAATGTATTTTGGCAAGTTTCCCTTAACATTTAGTTCATGTAGTATTTCAATCGGCTTATTATCAATCTGCTTTTTATTAATAATCAAAATTTTATACTATTTTAAATAATATTGTCCTACAGATATCGTTTTGATATTATGATATTATTATTAAACGAAAGTAATGCAGATTTATGATTTTATATTTCACGATAGTAAAATTGCGGTCGGCCACTACTTACAACATATATCAGATTACAAGCACTTTACTTCGTGATGTTTAAACTGTATGAATTCTGTTGATAATATATTTCTGATTTATTAAGTAATTACTTAATTAATTAACGAGCAATACAGCGACAGTTGTGGATTCAATTTCCACTCAGAAAAATTATAATATTTAATTTATTTTCATTTTCTCGCTCTGATACCCAGATAAAATGCGGCGTAGAATTCTGCCACTCAACACACAATGTCTTGAAAATTCAATGTAAAGTGTGACACGAAGTACGCACACAAGTTTCCCTCTGCCTTTACTGCAATCCGAGAAGAAGTGTGAAACTGTTTATTATTTTAATTACACGTCAAAAAATAAGTACGTTCTACTCTTCACATGAGTAAATTGTACGGTGATTTGGCCAGTTCATAAAATGGTAACTCTACAATGTACTGAAATTACCCAACAAAAGCAGAAGCACCGATAACCTTTTTTTAAACTTCGTTATCAATATCCTGCATAGAGTAGGGTAGACACGGAGAGGAGAGAGGAGAGGAAGAGTCTTAACACTAGGTGTGTGAACTTAACATCGAACTTTGTCAAGGTACCAGAGTGAGGAAATGAAAATAATCAATTTCCTCCAATGAAAATAGAACCCACAACTGTCGAATCGCTTACATGCATACGTTGTGTCACTGCGCCACGACGGCCTCGACCAATTAGTTCCATCCTTCCAATACAAAAAACATCAATGAGGCTCTATTTTGATAGGTTATTTCGATGAATAATCGATAGATTATATAAAATCCAACTGGAAAGCTGTCGGCTTACGACAGTGGGTAGGATGATTAGTGAATACGAAGGGAAGACGTTTTCCTCGATCCCAAAGGGAAACCCGTTTTCGAGCCCGTCATGCCTTCATTTATTGATTGTCGTGTACAATTCTATTTTATTTGCAGATTAGACGCCCCGAGGTGTGGCAGCGACGTAATGTAAAAAAGGACTCTATTTTAGGTAGAGTTATATGTAAATCACTATTGTACGTATATTTCTTTAAGAAATATTTAAATAAATATTAAAAAGATATTTCGTTATATTTTAACCTTAAATTAACATTTTCTATAAATGTGATATTAATAGGAGTTGAATTTAACAAAAAAAACTTCTTAATTTATTCATATTATACATTTTTCTTTGTATGTTAAGTAACTATATTGCGAGGAAATAATGTTTTTTTTTCAGCTTTACTCTGTATCCCGCATATAGCAAGGTAAGCAGAGGGAACTCAGTGATAACACTCCGTTCCCTATTTTACGCCGAATTTTCGAGGCATTGCGTGTTGAGTAGCAGAACTCGATGACGCGCTTTGTCTTATAACTCGAGCGAAGAAGGGAAAATATTAATAAATAATAATTGGCTTTCTCTAGTGGATATCGAACCCATAAGCGTTATGTTTACACGCTGGTACCACTGCACCATGACAGTCTTCAGTCTATAATGTAATGTTCTAGTGCCTGCACAATTTAATTAGCAATATCCCGATCAACACCAAATTTAATTACTGTGATAAAATGTGTATTTATTTTTACCCTCGTGGTTCACTAGGTTTTAATCAAGTTAATTTATCTTCTCTAACGTTAAACCATGTAATATTTATTTTCTTGAATATATTGTGATCAGCAAAATATAAATGTGAAATGAGAGCCAAGTTTAATGTTAAGTATACATGGATGCCGAGTTCTGTGTTTACTCGGGATAACATTCAAGCTCTAAATTTCTACTCGACTATTTTTTACGTACAGGCTTTATTATATTTGCATGTATAATATAGCCTGTGTCCTTTCAGCTTATACTGGACTATTCGGTTGATATTTAGTAGTGAACCTAATGTTAATTGCGTGTTGAGTGGCGGAACTCAACACCGGATTTAGACTTTGTGACACAGCGAACACATGAAAATATTAATAAATAATAATTCATTCCCTCTAGTGGGGATCGAACCCAGTACCGTCGCGCTACAGTCACACCCTGCCCCTGCGCCACGACTGATATTAAAAGTATACAATTACCAGTGGGGAAAAAAACATAAAATAACGTTTATCTTTGTGCTTTATTAAAAACCATATTACGGAATAAATTAATATCGTAATTTAATATAGGAGAGCGATTACAGGGGAGTGGATGTTTGTTGAGAGCACGCTGGTCTTCGACATGTGAAATATAATATGAAAAATAAAAGGCGCTCCATATTTTTTTGTTAAATTTTGTTACAGTAGAGAAGATTATTATTATAGATATTAACTTATTTCCTGGAATTATTTAAAAAAACATTTAAGGTGACCTAAATTAAGAGATACGTGGTTTTTTTAAAGATATTAAATTTGGCTAAGTCATAAGTTCCATTCAATTTTTTAGATAGATTAAGAAGGTTTTTGTTTGTGCTTTTCAAATTCTCTAAATTTCAAATAAATAGATAATTTTTAGACTACAAATTTAATAAAAAAGTAATGTAATCTCTTCTAATACGATGTCTGTATTAATTTTTTTTATCTTGGATGATCCATTTATCAAGGAAGCCTATACTAGACTATATTACATCACGTTAATCGATTCGATGCAATCCACTGTACCTATAGGTCATAATTAGAATAGATCACACATAACTCTTAGTTATTACCAGTTGACTACAGAGGCGAAACCGCTAGTATAAGCTAATATAATCTAAACTTATAGGTTTTCTCTTTCTATTTCGTATTAGGATAAAAAAATAACCTCGTCATAAAAAAATAAACCAAACTAACTTCACGCTTTATCCCTAGCGGGGTAGTCAGAGAGAACGGAGCGCCAAACGCTACGGTCTCTACATACCTCTTTCGCCTCGTCCACTGTCACCAACTTCTTTATACATGCCCCCCGGGGGGTCCTCATGTTTTTTACGAGACCTTCATCCAGTATCTTTAATACTGTTTTCGAAGGTCAACCGAGGTCTCCCCTACCTCTCTTGCTGCTCACTTTTCCATCATAAATCTTTTTTGCCATTCTTTCGTCACTCATTCGTTCGACGTGCCCAAACCAGCTGAGCACGTTCTTCTTCATTCTCACCGTGACATCCTCGCTAGTACCTGCTATTCTGTGTGCACTGTAATTTACGTTTAAGTCCACGCTGTATCCCGTACGAGGTACGGCTAGCAGAGATTTCGTACCACATTCACCATTCTGGAAGCACTGCGTGTTGAGTAGCGTAACTCAACGCCGCCGTGGTATCTCATTATCAGAGCGACCAAATGAAAATTAAAATATTTCATTTCCTCGAGTGGTAATTGTATCCACAACCGGTCACGCCTACAACGCCATCCTGTATCTCGATTATCGTTACCAGAGCGACCAAATGAAAATATAAAATATTTCATTTCCTCGAGTGGGAATCGAACCCACAACTTGTCACTCCTACACGCACGCACGCTGCACTCTTGTGCACCACTATTGGCCTCTAAAACACACGTAACTAATTTTACTAAAACAACATAGAGTCACTTAAAACCCAACCAAATCAACAGTCTCTATCTTGCAACTCTAAGCTATGTAAAGTTACGTGCATTTTGAATCAATAAGGTTATTGAAGTCAAAGCGAAGGGACGGCGGTCTGTAGAAGTGTAATTATTCGAGGATCCGTTAGAAGGCCAGCATTGATTGCTTCTATTGGCGTTTTGGTATTACTTCATATCGGTATTAATTAAGTCAGATGTTACCAGTCCAAGTTCGGAATTGAATGTTTTGGAGTTGACTGTGAATGGAGTGGATATTATTTGTTATAAACTATGTTAGCTAAAATATTTTTTAAGTAAGACGAATTGGAGTAATTTAATTTTGTTATAAAATGAAACACAAGCTAAAAAATTGGAGCACAGGGGCACAAGTGTATAAAATGCGACTGGTTGTGGGTTCGATCACCACTCTAGAAAATTAAATATTTAATATTTTCATGTCTTCGCTCTGATGTCGAGGAAAGCGCGGCGTTGGATTTTGACTTGATGAATCCGGAATTCTTTCGATTATACGGAACAGAGTGTTTTCGCACTATATTCCCCCTGCCTATCCTACTGTATGCGTGATACAGCGTGAAGGTGATAAAAAAACTAGATATAAAATATACTATCGATTATGCATTATAAAGGCCAAGTCCGTTATATTAAGTTTATCGGAACCTTATAAATTTGCTAGTATTTTTTCGTGAGGATCTTTTCTTAGTGCTTCTTTATATTCCTTTCAACATTATACATTAATACATAACATTATATACCTTTCAACTTTCTAAGTTCTCTAGTTTCATCTGTATATTGTCTGTTAGTAACTCAGTAACAGAAAAGTCTTATTTTCATAGATGACATAATCAAACATTATAACACTTTTGATAATATGTATCAAGATATTTAAATTATATAAAAAATCGAAATATTTTTACATTACATTTTAAATAAAAAATATGAATGGAGAATCGAGAACGTATTTTTCTTTAAAAAACATACAACATTTTTTTACCTAATATACAAAAAATCTATTAATAGTCAAAAAGATGACGTTCTCATTAATTCATACAGTATAATATACATTACTCAATGTACACTTTTTTTTAAGAAACCCGATACTAAAGAGAAAAATCTGATGTGAAGAGTTATAAATTTAAAATGTCACTGTTATAGCTTTATAGAATAATTTGTTTTCAATTTCACAATGTTATTTCGTACCTAGCCGGGTGGATAGAGGGAACGTGGAGATATTTTATTAGCTTCTATATTTTTAGCTCCACGCTAGTCCTGCATATATATAATTTAACCTAGTATATAAGTTAACCTAGTGTTAAGACACTCCGCACTTTTCGCCGACTTATCAAGGCGGAAATCAATGCTGCGTTTTACCTTGTTGCGTGAGCGAAGAAATAAAAATATTAATAGGACTCTATCTATTATTTATAGACTTAGTATTTTGTAATTACAAACTATTGTATTTACATAACGTACTAGGTACAACAGTTTTTAATATTTACTATATTATAATATATAAAAACATAAAATTAAAAAATAAAATAATATAAAATTTTACTTACAAACCGCACTCTTAAAATATATCTCTCTCAAAAGAGAACAAGAACGAGCGCCTGTGAAATAAAAATATTTATACCGCAAGTGTTTAACATTGCTCTACATAGAGTCATCCATTGATGATGGAACTTGACATACTTTCTTAACAATATTGAAGTATTCAAGTTACATGGATGAATAATATGATTTTTTCAGTTTTTATTTTGTAACAAGTGAAGAAATTTCGGACGATTTATAAGAGATGCAGGTTCATATTCGGATATAATCAATTTTGTAAGAGACAGATTTTCAAGAAGAAAGAAATAAGTATTAAAAACTAAACTTAAAATATAAAAAAGTTTTTTTTTTTCACATTTAGTTTTTTTAACTTGATTTTTTTACACAAAATAAAAAAAATAATAAATAAAAAAATATATATATTTTTAAGGATTATTATTATTTATCCAAAAACTGTGCTTAAAAACTAATAACTTAAACAACTTAACTTAAAAAAGTAAGACCGTTATTGTGGAGTGTCACAACAGACTGTAATCCCGACGGTCGTGGATTCGATCCATTTCGGAGAAATAAGCTATTTTCATGATCATTCCTCGTTTCGTTGAGAAGAGAAAGCGTTATAAAATTTTATAGCTTGGGGAGCGGAGTGTCGTAACACTAGGTTCTTCTGTAAATGCGGGATACATTTCGAAATTTACCATCCATATAAATAATTTTTATGTACATTGTTATATTTGTAGCAGGTTTTGAACATGACTGTCACCTGGTTCCGTGGTGTAGTGGTTATCACATCTGCTTTACACGCAGAAGGCCGCCAGTTCGATCCTGGCCGGAATCATATACTTTTTGTTTTTTTATTTTTATAATTTTTTTACTTATATCAACAATTATTTATTTTTTAGATTGTTATTAATTTAAAAATGTATTTAAAACAAAAATAGGAATAATCATTTTAATTTTTTTTCAATATCGTATTCAATGTAGATAAAAATGTAATATTTTTTTTATTTAAATATAAAAAATAAAATTAATTAGCCTTTTTAAAAAAATATATATTAATTTTATTTTTTTCAATTTTTCGACAAACAATGTTACTTTACTATTAGCTCTACATAGATTATTGAGTGATGTACTCACTTTATTTTAATCTTATTTTAATATGTATAATTTTATTTTAATATGTAATTAATTAGGAGATTTATTTTTTGACCGAAAGTGTCTAATTAATAGTACTTCCCAAGTCCCTGGAAAAGAGGGTAAAACTAAAAAAAATGGTACCATTTACCTGAATACGTTACCTATATTTTTCTACTGTGCCAATATGGAGTATTCTTACATTTGATCACTCTTTTACCTGCATAAGGGAACTTAGTGTTAAGATAATACTTTCTCCAATTTGAACCCAATTTTCGAGACATTATGAGTTGAGTGGCGGAACTCAACGCCGCGTTTCGTCTGGCTAGAACAGGGAAAGCGACAATTCGTTATCACAACTCGTAATCAAACACTAAAGTATCGCACTTAAAGTATATATATAAAAATAAATTGCCTTAAGGTGAAGGTCACTATAATTAAACAAATTGTTGGAATTTATTCGTGACCTCAATAATTGCCTACTAGATTTCATTAAGCTTCCATACGAGTGGACACGTAAGTACCCACTTTGAACACGATGAAAAGAAATAAAAAATATGATGTATAATAAAAAAAATATAAATGTATATAATATTGTTTATTTGAATTATAAGTTTGAGGCCAGTTGTTTGACGGGAAACAAGCATATGAACTGTAACGCGATGGTTATTGGTTCGATACCCACTCAAAGAAATTAAATATTTAATGTTTTTATTTCGTCGCTCTAGTTAAGAGGCTAACCGCGGCGTTGAGTTTCACTCAATACGCATTGCCTCCAGAATTCGGCAGTGGGAAACGAAACTGTTTTAACACTAGGTTCCCAGCTTCCCTTTATCCATCCTGCTATGTACGGGATACAGCGTTAATCTAAAAATTTTATGTATAAGAAAAAATAGCTACTTTCTTTAGCGTCATGCTATATTTCGCATAGAGCAGGTACCTCTAAATTTGATAGGCATTATACTCGTATGTTCGATTCCTACACAACGCTGCCCTTTGTCTGGTAACAGAAAGACAAAATGAAAATATTTAATTCCTCCGAGTGGAAATCGAAGCTACTACCTTCGCATGTACAGTCTGGCCCTATGCCACTGTACCACTACAGCCTCAATGTTAAAAAAACAAACATAATTATTTTTCGTATACTTTATTATTTTCATTAAAATATTATAAAATAATTTATCAGATTTATTCGTTGTAATTTAATCCGCCCTCAGGTGACAGCAACAACGTGACGTTTCATCGTATGTAAACTAGGGTCCACAACTCCCTAGGAGGGGAAAGGGGGAGAAAAAGAAAGAACGGGGAGGTGGTGAATGGGAGGTGGGAGGTCTGCCATAATGACATACTACAAAAACTCCTACAGGGATACATAAAAGAGAATGAATGAGCTGACCGCGTACGTGAATTAGTTTTTACGTTTGCTTATAAAATGACGGTAGCTGTACTGAGTTTTTAATTTAAAAGTTGTCAAGTTTAATCCATCGTGGTGTGCAGCACTTTTAGCGCAGCGGTTGTGGGTTCGATTCTCATCTGGGAGATTTATTTATTTTATATTTTATTTTTCTTACTCTAACATCGGTAACAAGACAAAGCGTAGCGTTAAGTTCTGCCACTCAACACGCAATATTTTGGAACTAGAAATTTTGGCAGAAATAGAGTGTCTTAACACTAGGTTTCTCATAGAGTACAGAGTGACTGACATGACATGAGTAGACTTTAAAAAATCTAATACTAAAATGTTATTTCCAAGACGAAGATCACGTCTTAAAAACATATTATATACATATATCGTATATGACAAAACTTCATAAGAAGTAGTTAAGTTTCCACACGAGTGGACCCAACTATGCTTTGTTTATTTTTGGTAAAAAAAAATATAATCAGCTGCACGCTGTATCCCGCAGCATACACAGCAGTAGTAAGAAACCTAATATTAAGACACTCTATTCCCCACTTCCCGCCAAGTTCTGGAGGCATTGCGTGTTGACTGGCAGAACTCAACGTCGCGCCCCGCCTCGACACCAGAGCGAAGAAATGAAAATATAAATGTAAATAAATATTTCTTTTCCTCGAGTGGGGATTTAACCCACAACCAGTCGATTTTTCAAGTCTAGCTGTAAGCATGAAAGTTGAGTTTTCGATTCATTTTTACTGGTTTGATTGCTCTGGTATGGAAAATGAGGAGTTGGGTTATGTCTTCTAAGCACACTTAGAAGGAAAGTGGAGAACATAGTGTCTAAACGCTCCCTATATTTCCTGTACCTGTCCTATTGTGTGCAATGAGGATAATGAGTAAAGCAAAAATTAAATGAGTGGGAATCGAACCGAAAACCGTTACGATAATGTCACACACTCTGCTACCGCTCATCAAACAAAGAAAAGAACATAACAAAAAGAAATCGGTTCGCTCATTCGATAGAAAGCAATCAAGAGTTTCAATTCTTTCACCAAAGCGGGCGGACGTCTTAATTTCACGGCGGTGTCACTTGGCGCGGACACTTGGCACTGTACAGACTATACGGGAGGTGGTGCCAAGTCCAAGTCTTCGAGTTATATAGAGATAGGAATGGGTTATTGTTATTTTGTTTAGTTATTTTTGTGTCTTTTTAGGGTTCCGTACCTCAAAAGAAAATAAACTAACAATTATATAATTACTTTGTTGTCGTCTCAATATCCAGATCTACGGTCCCTTGGAGCACAGAAAAAATAAGCTTCTTAGGAAATCAAAATATAGCAGCATATTAATTGCTTTCGCCGCATTTTCTATGAAAACCGGGGTGTAATTTAAGCCTCCCAACCCAGAGCAGAAGTTTTCAAATTTTTCTTTATTTTGGAGTAATTTAGGATTACTTAAAGAAAAAAAACCTTTTAATTAAATCTTTTTGAATTATGTATTTCAGGATTTTTAGATCGTATAACAATATGATGGATCAGTATAATACTTTATGCCACATAAGAAAAAATACCCTTAATTATTTTATATATATATTAAGACAGTTAATTTACATCCACATGAAAGATTTGATAATAATTCTTAGACGATATGAAACGTAAATATATATTAAACTATTGATATTTTATAAAATTTTATGATTTGCAGCCTGATAGTTTTCACCTAAATTAGGTAATATTCGTTATCTTTTATCTCGTTGCTACTAATAGATGATCCTGCTTGTTTTTTCTTCGCTCGGCAGGACTGTGATGAAGACCTTTCAAACACTTTGTGGATAAAAAGACTTGATGGAAAAAACTGAGGAGCTGAGCCTTTGACTTAGTCTAAGATAACCATCTTATGTAAATACGTAAATCTTAAAAAGAAGTTGCAGGCTACTCTACCAGTGGCCACACTGTCAGAGTATCCTGCAACTTCAGCATGATTCTTCCTCCAAAAGTTTCATTTTCTGTAGTTGCTTACAATACAGACCTTACTAAAAATTATATGACTTCATACAATAGAAATTTAAAAGTAATTAAAGCACATTTTTTACCTTTGAAGTGAAACATTTAGTGCATACCAGATTTTGTATACCTTACACTAGCTTTTTTTTAAGCAAGTTCCTGTGTAAGATATGACCTGCTCATCGATTGAGACATTAGCTCTTTTTAAAATGATTGCACGTATTTTCAAAAACAGTTATTCGATCTTAGAGTTATAGATTCTACTAGAGGACGCGCGCGGCTTCGCCCGCTTATTAGGAGTGAATTATAAAAAAAACACGAAACACGTGTCCAATAAAATATTTTTAACAGTCTGAATTTAAATTTTTATAAAAATCGGTGGCAATTTAAAGATTTTTCCATATAAACTTTCAACCCCTTATTTGAACCCTTAGGGGGTGAATTCTTAAAAACCATGAAACACGTGTTCAATGAAATATGTTTAAGAGTCTAAATTTCAAAATTTATAAAAATCAGTACAGATTAAATTTTTTTTCCATACAAACTTTCAACCCCTATTTCATCCCTTTAGGGTTAAAATTTTTCAAATTCCCTTCTTAGTGGATGTCCAGAATATGAAAATAAAAATCTGCCCAAATTTCACGTTTCTACCATCAGCGGTTACGGCTCTGCGTGCGTCTTACCTCAGTCAGCACAAGTCCTTTTATATATATAGATTATGTGTCCGTCATTAACGATCTTTGCATGTGAACAAATCTCAGTATAGCGCTTTCAAGTCCTTGGAGTCGCTACTAAGTTCATTAATGTTTCTAAAGCATAAAACAAAAATATTTTTTTATCATAAAGTACAGAAAAATAAAATAGAGGACTTAACGTTATTAGATTTGAAATTCCTTTTTAATTATTATTATTTACTCTGAAGTTGACGTTGCCATGTTGGAAATTTTAAATTTACCAAAAACAACGGTCGATAAGTCGAAAGCAAATTACTTGACATGACCTAGAATTCCAATATTATGTTGTTAGATATATATACTAAAACCTAAAAGTGTTAACAAATTGTGATGAAGTGATGTGATGGTACAGCTATGCGGTTGTCAATGCACGTATCAAATGAGATCCCAGGACGCCAGCAGGATAAGATACGTCCTGTGAATCTACTATTACGAAATTAGTTCAGGACCCTCTGTGGGGGATTGACTCGCGATAGACTCGCATTTGACCAGATTTTTTTACATCAATGCCGTGTTTTGTCTTATAAGAATTGGAAATTGAAGGATTTTGTATGTTATTGATAAAATTTTAATTATGGGAAGCTCTAATTAAAGCAGATCGTGATAAATGTAACTGTAAGCGCGATAGTTGTGGGTTCGATCCAACTCATGGGAATGATTATAAATTTTAATTATTTTCTTTCTAGTAAGTAACAGTTACGTAGGCTCAGCCACTCAACACTCAGATGCATATTAATGTATATTAGAAATATTTGTACTATGCACAACAGAATCATAAATCGAGATCACCGCATTAGAAATTGGACATACAGTTACATAAAATTATAATTTTAGTATAATAATTTTTAAACGACCTCTGTAAAAGAAGAAGTTTTGTTACATAGAATTTTGACTGAATTTAGAAGAAATTGAAGAAATTTTCTGAAGGGTAGTGCCTCCCGTGTGGTTTTTATTGATTGTATTGGTCCATTTTTTACAATAGTATCGATGAGAAAATCATATAAGTCTAAAATTTGCATTAAGTATGTGCACTACAAATGGACGAATAACACAATATCCCGCCAACTGATTTCGACGATTCTTTTATTGAAAAGGATACACTTCAAGGGTAGTTTGATGAGTATGGTTGGGTTCTGATTATCTAAGTATAAAGTATATCTTAAAATTAGCTTCACGCTGTATCCCGCACACAGCAGGGTAGGCAGAGGGAACCTAGTGTTAAGACATTCCGTTCCCCACTTTCTGCCGAATTCTGGAGGCATTGCGTGTTGAGTGGCAGAACTCAACGCTACGCTTAACCTCGACACCAGAGCGAAGAAATGGAAATATAAATTTAAGTAAATATTTCATCTCCTCGAGTGGGGATCGAACCCACAACCAGTCGGTTTTTACAGTCACACCTCGTGCCGCTGCGCCACGACCAGCCTCAATATATCTTCAATTAACAAGTATATATTATATTTAATAAAATCGTTTCTATAGAACTTATCATGTATTTTTTGTCAGTGTTATATTACTGTAAGCATGTAAACAACCAACATCCAGCGAAGTAGTGTTTGCAATATAAAACATTTATCTCGGTGTTTACGTCACGAGGGCGGTCGGTCGATCTGGTGTCATCGTGTTATGTACATCTTTTGTTTAGAAAACGTAATTAAAACTAGGTTTGACTACAGGTTCTCCTATGTGGTTAAATGGAAATTACTATGAGTTTTACACATAAGCTAAAAATACTGTTTTTAATTTTTTGTACAAATTATTAAAAAAATCTGATATCTGCTGTACGTTATACGTAGAATTGCATTAGTTGGATCGAGTTTGATCTTTTCGTGTAATTTATCAAGTTGTCTAATACACCGTACTAGGCCCGGAGTCAGCTATGGTTTCCGAAATTTTTACTTGCTTAGAGTGTATAGCAATACCTTCGAAGATCATATTTGTCAGTACCTAAACCTAGAACCTAGGAATCTAGTGTTAAAACACTCTGTCGCGTTTACAGTCATATTTTGTACCCCTTCGCCACGACTGGCCTATATATATAACTACCAGTTATTTTTACAATTTTAAAGTGTTATTCTTTGAGTATATAACAATATAAATCAGTTGTTACAAGCGTATAACAATTTCGACGTACCTCGATAAGAACTTGCGCTTGGACAGTTTCAAAGAAGCGCGCGTTTGATATTTCCAAAACAATTTGTAAATGTTTTCTAAAATATTTACTAAAAAATATTATTTCTTCACAAACTTTCAATACTTTAAACGTTAACATTATATTTTCTACTCATTTGTGAGAAAATCACTTAGAAATCATTATAGCAACCATTACAATGTTCAGGTTTAGTTCTCATTTTATGGCGTGCGAACAAAAGAGAAAAATTAGCAAAATTTTCGCAAAATCTTTGTAAAATTTTGCGCACCATTGCTTCGCTCAGCTCCACCCGCCGTGCATAGCATGTAGCGGATCCTAGTATAAATTAATATACTTATACAATTTATTTATCATAGAAATGGTATAAAAAGCTGAATAATTTGAAGAAAAGTCGAAAAGCTTGAGGCCAGTCATGGCTCAGTGGAACAAGTGTGTGACTGTAAACGCGACAGGTTGTGAATTCGATTTCTACGGAAATAAAATCTTTTAAATTTTCACACTCGATTTCTCCAGAATTTGGCAAAAAGTAGCAAACAGAATCATCTTAATGGGAACAGAGTATCTTATCACTATGTTCCCAGGTTTCCTCTACCCTGCTACATGCGAAATACAGCGTAAATTGAAAAAAAAAACAACCTATTTCTCTTAAAAAGGGTATAAAAACCTGAATAACTTGAAGAATACAAGTTATCCTAGAGCATTGTTGCGTGCGTAAGGCTCACTTTACAGTCAGCAGTGCAATCGACGAAGTCACTCAGCAAATTCGCCACTCCGCTCTTTAAACTTCGTTTAGAACTTACTGTTGTATTCTATTCTATACAGCTATTCTTTTATTATAATACAACAATACAGTCAGTTTCTATTGTATTGTATACTGTGCTAGTACAGTTTCTTGTTGCTGTTATTAAAATTTCTTAGTGGATGTTTAAAAGTTGAGTTGAATTGAGTTGAGTTGAGTCCATAATGGAAATTCAAATGAATATATTTTGTTAGAATGTATTGTATTGTGTGTATGTGTGTAATGTTAACGAATTCGTGCTTATTTTTGAATGTTAAAATATTTTTGGTAATTTTCTTAAGTAGGATCTAATAATAGTAATATATTTGACTTTTTTAGGCCTGAATAGTCACAATAATAATACAAAAAAATAATAACTTGGCTACTTCATGTAGAGCCTCAAAGAAAATTTAAAATTCTTCAAACCACTGTTCTCTCTCTTGTCCTTCTCCGTTTGTTGTCTAAATTCGAATTTAATACTTATACATCATGAAATTTATATGAAACTAGCGACCCGCTCGCGGCTTCGCCCGCTTTAACTACTGAATTATTCATATAATGTACCTATGTTTGTAAAACCCTTAAGATTACTAATGTGAAAATTATTTAAACCTTAATGCAACCCGCATTTTCGTAGTCCCAATAAGGATGTTCCAATTGTTTAAAAAAACACACTTAAACAAATGACACAAACAACAGAAAACTTCTACCTACTACTACCTACTATTCTCTTACCCAAAAATACTTAAACGAAAGATGTAACCAACTATGTCGCGTTGAAATACATTATAATTATTGGATAACTCCTAAATACGTGCAATCGCTTCTAAATTAACTTTGCTATAGAGCCAGGCGCAGAATTGAAGCATTCTCTCGTCCATCTCCGTAGTAGCTCCGAACGACATCTGGGCGTTGACTCACTATGAAATTGGAAGGATTATCAAATGCCATCTAGGCGGTCAACTCAGTCAGAAGAGACCCTCGGTTTCCTGAGGGAGGCCCATCTTAAACGACCAAGGTTCAATGCAAGGCTCATGAGTCGGATTTGGAGGAGAATAGAAAGTCCCTCGGAAGTAGTCTCACGTCTGACTTTGGGCGGCCGGGTATGCCACGGAGTGCTGCTCCTTAGGTGCAGGTTATACATTGGCGCAGCGGAATTCGTTGGACGCGAGACGACCAATGTGTACCTCCAGGCTTTCTATTTTTATGTTGCGATGATGCGTGGTGTTCCTCACTTAGTATGGCGTCTGCGTCACTCGACGGAGGATGAGGTTCTGGACCACCTGCAGGATTTCTCGTTGAGTGATACTCGCTAGGGCGTTGTGATGTCATCCGTGTATATTGCGTTGAGAGCAGGTGATAAAATGCTGCCCTGGGGAACAACGGCAGCGATCGAGTCGCTGCTAGACCTCGAACTCTCAATTCTCACGCAAAATGTCCTGTCACTGAGGCAGGGAGGCAAAGACATGCGCGACGTGCTGGGGGGTGCCGGCTCTGAGCAATTAATGAAGTAGGCCCGGGTGCCAACGCGGTCAAATACGCGCGCTACGTCGAAGAAGACTACTATTGCACTCTCCTTTCGGTTGATCGCTGTTGCGGCGTAGTATAACCAGAGTGGTATAGCCGCTTGCCAAACTGCTCGCTTCGTGGGTGGATGTGCGACTGGAGAAGTGAGAGGAATAACTTCTCGAACAGCTTGGCGACCGCGCTAAGGAAGGTTATAGATCGGTATCCCTCAGGCTGCGGGCTCTTCCCAGCCTTGGG
>JAATLQ010018217.1:0-49635 GCA_013421005.1 Heliconius erato x Heliconius himera | reverse complement strand
CGAAAATACAGCATCGATGATACTGGAAAAATTTCACGTAAAAAGCACGAGAGCCTGGAGAGCATATGTAAAGAGGGTGATGTCAGTGGACAAGGTAAAAGATGTAAAAAAAAAATATGCTTTATTTTATTTTCAAACTGACAGTGTGGATATTGCTTAAAGTTTCCTTTTAATCACGAAGGTTTCAAATTAGTCACTGTCCTACATAAAGAACTGCACAAAATTTAGTTTTTTAATATTTATTTAGCGTTTTATAGTATTTATTTTATGATTATTAATATTTTGTTATTGTCAAGAATTGCTCACGTTGAATGTTTTTTTGATTTTGTAATACGTTTAATCAGCAATGAATACTTTTCTACTGTGAATTGTCCAAGAAGTGACTAACAAGAATTTATTTCGCTAATTATTTCGTAATATGATAAAATTAAGCTACTTTTTTATTATTTTGGGAAAGAATATAAACATATCTGTTAGATAATAGGAGATGATTTGGTTTTAATACCTGTTGTTGTTAGTTCTGGTAGATCATAGTCTGTGACGTAAAGGAATACTTTTCGCCATATGTGGAAAGAAAACTTGAATATTTTTTAAATTTATGGTATAATTTCAATTTCAATAGTATATTTAGGTAGTTAATAATATACTCTTTAATATCAGAGTAAATATAAGCAATTTTATGATATGCCAAAATAATATTTCTTATTCGTCACAGGGTCATTTTTTCTGAAATACACAGATATATAATATGTTTTATTAGTACGTAACATACAAATAAAATAAGTTTGCAAAAGTATAAAGTTTTTTTTTCTAGTTTTTTATAAAGGAATTATTATAAATTCCGATTCGAATACTTGAAATATTATTTGTAAATTTTACGTTTTATAAATAACTGAACGTGAATGGAATTCACGGTGTTTTCAAAATTAATTTATATAATATCAAGGTAAAAAGAGATGAGAGGCTAACCGTGGCGGAAAGGCACAAGCATGTGACTGTAAACGGGGCAGGTTGTGGGTTCGATTCCAACTCGAACAAATATTTCATTTTCATTTTTCGCTCTGGTGTCGAGTCAAGGCATGGCGTTGAATTCCGCCACTTATCAAACAATGCTTACAGAACGCGAAAAATGGGGCTTTCTAGGCTCCCTCTGCCTACCTTGCTACATAAATATATAAAAAAAGTAAAAAATCGCAACGTAAATAAAAATATTTGTATATATTGTTTGTTTGTTATTAAAAATTAAATAACAAAATATTTTATGTTTTTCAGTGGACTGAATGGCGTTGAATCGTTTTTAGAGGTGAAAACAGTGACGATGGCTATTAAAAAGGTGTTTTAATAAATGAATCTTAAATATAAATAAAAGATTTTCTGCAATATTAAATACATTTTGTATTTATAAATGATTTTGTTATTTTAATTTGTTATCATTATAATTATTACAATAAAATGTAATGTATGATTATTTTTTGTTATTATTATGTATTCCCACTCCTTCTTGAGAAAATCTCTGACCTTTACTTGACTTATATATTTATAAAATTCTTTACATTGAAATAACTGTTAAATTATAAAAAAACATATTATAAAAACATTACAAATTATAACAGTAACATACTAAAACTCAAAACTTCTTACGTTTTAAAAAAACTATTTATACGTAGCGGGACTTGTACCTACTCATACCTCTTAGATGCCGTCCATGCGCTGTGACCACTAAGCCATACGTTCACATCAAGCTATGTCGAAGTTATTATACACTCGTTAAAACTTATTTATGTTGTTATCTGCTACGTTCAAATTATTATACGTTTTCTAAAAAATATTTTCTTTAAAAATATTTGAAATACTACTATTTACCACTTATTATTAGTGAATGCCAGATTTTTAGAGGTGTAGCCCAGGGGACAAAGGAGTGACTGTAACGTCGAGGTAATGAAATATTTATTTAAATTTATAATTCCATTTCTTCGTCCTGGTGCCGGGGCAAAGCGCGGCGTTGAGTTCCGCCACTCAAAACGTAATGCCTCCAAAATTCGGCGGAAAGTGGGGCACGGAGTGTTTTAACACTTTCCCTATCCCTGCGGTGTGCGGGATGCAGCGCCAAGCTGATTTAATTTAATTTTATTGATTCTGTGAGATTTAAAACAACTGCATTATTATTTGCTACTATATTATAAGCCGTTTAAATAGTGTGAGGACAAACATTTGATCGAGGCTTAAAAATATATCATAATTTCTTACTTACCTTTTGATACACGTCCCCTCCATTTCATCCAACAGTTTAACAACACCTTTAATCGTTGTTAGAAGATTATATATATCTTACTCCTTTTTAATTTATTTTGTCAGTAAACTCAAAATAAACCACTAATAGGCTAGTATTTATAAATCACTCTCATGTCCACGATCGTTGTTGATCGACTGATTGAAGATCGATCAAGTCTGAGACTTGAGACCGATTTATAAATATGGACCTTAGTTTCGATAATTTTCTCTTGTCATTGTCCATAACGGTACTAATTAATTACGTTTCATTTCAATACCTTTCGTCTACCGCAAATACAATATGCATCAAATTTAATTATGTACGCAGATTATCACTTAACGCTGATTTTCAGTAAAATTTACCAACTAAATATTGAACTTTTCGATGATTTCAAGATTATATTAAATATTATTAAGTACTTAATTATTCTAATTACAGAACCTAATGAGTTGTATGGATTATTTATTATTCTGTTAACTTATTACCTTTCATAATTAGATTTATATATTTTTGTTTAATATTTACATATATTTGAAAAGGCAGTATATTTCATATTATAGAATTATATGTTGAGTATTGGAGTCAACAAATTTTATTGTCAATACTACGAATTCCTAATGTATCACAATGGCGAGACATTTTGTTCATTTTATTAAAAGAAAAACACTTCGCTGCATAAGCGTGCTATTTGACGAGAATGAATTTGAATTTCTAATTTCATCAGTTTTCTTTTTCATTTTTTGAAACAGTAAAAAAAATTGTCTGAATATTGAATATATTGTGAAAAAACAATTTAAAATAACCAATAAAATATGAATCTACATATTATGTTTGATGATAATTTGATGTCTGTCTGATAATCGATTTATTTATACACACACATCTTCAATTCTTCTCAACTACTGGAGAAGATGTTCGATGTATCTGGCATTTTCCCTTGATTTTTAAAAAATAAAGATTTATAAATTATAAGTACTTTAATCTATGCATATAATTAAAATTGAAGTGTCTGTTTGTGATTTCAAAGTAATCGTGTTTTTACAAGTGCATATATGTATATACACGTTACTAAAATACAAGCAAGCAATTATTTTTTTGTCTGTTTGTCCGTCTTTCTGTTTATCATTTCATTATCCGATTGAGGAGATTATGCGTGTATGTTACTTTTATTCGGAAATTCCCGCGAGATAGAAAGGATTACATACATTCTTGGAACCAGAATGTACATCGTTCCTTGCCTGAAAATTCTGCCAGTACTGACAATCCTAGAGCCGAATTATTAGAGATTTGGTAAAACTGAAGCTATCACACAATTTAAATAGCGATCCATATACATAGAGTGGCGGTCGTTAGATCCTAAAGAAGGTGTCAAGTGGGGAAGCAAGGGTCGTACAAAGTAGTCGGAGTCAAAATCCATGAAAAACAAAGCAGATCAATCGATTCAAAATAGATTTCTTTTTATTTTTTCAGTAAATAATTGACATTTTCTTTCTTTATACTGAAATTGTATGCACTAATAAGTGCGTTAAAATACTTAAAATAATTAAAATAACAAATATTTTATTTTAGTAGTACTGTAACCGATTATCAATATCGATTTAAGATCTAAAACTATTTTTCTCATTTTCCCCAGACACGGACTGTGACAATTGAGCTGATTTTGTTATTCTAAAATAAAAAATACAATTTTTTAAACCATAACTCAATTTTTTACATTTGCGCCCATTTTTATCTCCTTTACAAGGAAAACCCGCGTTTACTATTAAATTAGATTTTTTTTTTAAATTTACAATTTACTAGGAAAATCAAATAAAATCCCAAAAGTTTTAAAATATGATTTATTAGGTATATATATATAAAGATATAGATAAAATCAAACCAAACTAAAATTAAGGCCGTCATGGCACAGGGGTGTTACTATAAACAACACGATTGTGGGTTCGTTTCCCCTATTCGTGGGAATTTAATATGTTCATTTTCGTCGCTCGGTTAAAAAGGCAACGCGTGGCGCCACTGAACAGGCAATGCCTCGAAAACTCCGCGGAAAATGGGAAACTTTCCTCAGTCTACCTCTCTAAGGTTTCTGTCTCCTTTATGCGGATGCTAAAAAAAGCTTTTTTTTAAAATACACCTTAACGAAGCTTTCTAGAAATATATAAAATATTAAACTTCAAGGATTTCCTTTGCTTAATATAAAAAATTCTATAGAAAATGTTTTATGTATATTCTATATATTAGATGTTAGCATTCCTTAATACGTCACCATCAATCAAAGCTTCGTGGCAGAATAGTAAATTCTAAAAAGTTATAAAAGTGTCTCAGTGATACGAAATATTTTGTTATGTTCTGAAGGGATGAGATGACTGTTCTCTAATAATGACTGTACGGTAAATATACGTAGATGTACTTCGTCTTTGTTCCATTTTCTTACCAACCCAAGTTCACTTCGCCCGTTGAAGTGATTTTTACTTCAGTATAATTTACATATATATATATATATATATATATATATATATATATATATATATATATATATATATATATATATACATTATTATGGTCCCAGTTCATATCAGAAGGTTATGTATTAACTGGTATATAATTAGCTTTTGCCTAAACATATTTAAGACCAGAACCATTAAAATTTAATGTGGTTGTAATTTTATTAAGAAAGATGTGTGTTTACATTGGGCCACTTCGGATTAGTTATCTAGAGTAGGGTTGTTTGCTCAACAAAATAAGATCCAAAGGTTTATTTTGACTGTTTTTACGTGAATTATTGTTAGCTTATTTGAATACTGAATTATATAGTTCAGTATTTTTTTAATATATTTTTATAATAAAATAAAAGAAAACAAATAATTGTAAGTAATAACTAAAAATAAATAAAAATCCGTTCCAAAATATTTAGTAATCAGTAATATATCTCTCGAAGCAGTTCATGTGACAATATTTATGACCTTCTATTTAATGATAAGAAACTTATAAGAATTCATTGGATTCACCGTGTGGATGACCATCATGTAGCAGTAGCAGGGAGAGGGATCTGGAGCAATACACTTTCAAGTGGCGCAACCCAAGTATAGAATTAAGAATACATAGAATTAAGAATCTATTTATTTTTTTATAAATGTAGCTAAAGATAACAGTGGATTTGCTTGCATTGGATTTTATTTTACTTATAAACTATATGTGAATTTGCAAAATATTACTTTATATAATATATACATCCAAATAAAATATCAGATGGTTCAGTTTATCATGCTATCCAATAGTGGAATATTTTTTAGGGGAATGTTTTTAAATTTAATTAGAACTAAATTTAAAAGCCACTCTTCATTTAAGGCTTACGTTAATTTTAAATAATAAAATAATTATGTAGGCTTGTCCATATTTACAAGCAATATCGCGAGCATGCGCTAGCTGGGCGGGCGGAACTTAGAGCTGCATATCGCGCGTCGAGAAACTAGAAGTACGACGTGTTTGCTATTTGCTTAGTGTTTACGAATACTTTCGAAGAATTAATATTCATATATATTTGAAAATTTTACTAAAATAATTTAAATATAACCAAACAAAAATATTATTATTTTTTGATGAGATATTACGTTACTAATGTCAGTGATTAGTTGTTAAAAGTGTTTTTTTTTGGTATAAAAAATGTGTTCTGTATTATGTTTTTAAAACTGTTACTTAAATGTGAAAAAATATAATTATGGTAAGTTTTAATTATTACTTTTTTATATTTTTTGTTGAAGTTACGGACAATAAATAGTTAAGTTTTCTTATAAAAATATAATTTACGGAATGTTAATTCAATCTGCAATTGCTTGATTTGTTGAATATGATACATAATTTTGTTATTATATATTTATATGTCTATCATAGATATTTATAAAATAATCATGAATAAAACATATACAAAAGTGAGCTCTGTCCTAACAAATGAAATATACGTTAAATATGGTTATTTTTTGGACAAACGCCAGATAAACATAAATAACATTTTTAATGATATGAAAAATTAAAAATAAAGATATTTGTTTGTAATAAGATCATACAGCATTATTTCATTCCAGTGTTAAATTGATTACCAATTGTATGATCCGATGTAAATATAAAATCAAAATATTTTTTTTGTCAGCTTCACGCTGTATCCCGCACACAGCATGGTAGGCAGAGGGCACCTAGTGTTAAGACACTCCGTTCCCCACTTTCTGCCGAATTCTGGAGACATTGCGTGTTGGGTGGCAGAACTCAACGCCGCGCTTATCCTCGATACCTGAGCGAAGAAATGGAAATATAAATTTAAGTAAATATTTCATCTCATCGAGTGGGGATCGCACCCACAACCAGTGGATTTTACAGTCACACTTAGTGCCGTTGCGCCACGACTGGCCTCCAAACACTAAAATATAATATTAGTATTTAAATTTGAACTATCTGCCGCTGTTATAAAATATGTTTAAAACTGCACATCAAAATTTTGAGGTATCCACACATTTACATAAGTAAAATATCTACACGAGATACAGACTGTATAGTATAGGTATATTATAGTATAAAATGTAGTACTTTGTGTGGGCAGCGGCAGGCGTTTCGATTAGGTCAAGATGGGTACTTAGTAGTAGTTACTTCATTCGCATAAAATAATCAAAACCAATTAATAGGAAAAATTTAAATATAAATTTTGCTTAATCGACATTTTATTTTTCTTGTTATTTAGCTGGCCTACTATAGTTCTTCACCACACACTCCAGATTTCTTAATTCATCAGATTTAGTCAATCACCTTCAACAATTTTTATTGTTCCAGATTCCCAATTTCAAAAAGTCAATGGAAAATCATGCTTAACTTTTTTTGCTAAGCCGACATTCCATTATTTCTTTTTCTCTCTTTGTTGGACCGTTGTGATTGTTCATCACATCTTTAATTTTAATATGGCTATGTAAAGTGCTCGTTACACGCAACCATTTTTGTAAAGATGGCTTTTCATTATTTCTTATACTTCAGCTGGACCATTGTAATGTCATTGGAAAGTGCTTGGAAAGTGCTCATTATATTTACTAATTTTTGTTAGGAACGTGCCAACTTTTCAAATCAATTAAAGCCTAAATCCTAATCAAGTCTAATAGCTGTAACAAAAGAAACATTCAAATCCGTAAAGTAGTTTCGAAGATATGTGTGTACAAATCAACTGGCCAACAGACAAACAGACAAACTAAAAAATAAAATTACATTCTATTAGTTATTTTAAATGTAGGAGAACTATGTTGTTTCTTAGCAAATATTTTCAATGTACTGTTTTGTTTGTGCCCAGGTATGTTAAAAAGCTGGAAATGTGTATTTTACATGAAACATTTCGAGCTACGAGCTAGCAAAATTTGGTTTGGCTTTTTAAACACTAAACTAATTAATATGCACACAAGGTTTAATTATAAACTGAGTGAACACAGAACTTGGCAACCATATACTTCTCCAATCCTTTTGTGGGCGAAGTCAATAATGACAAAATGAACTTGGCTCTCATTTCATATTTATATTTTTTGATAAATAAATGTTGATAGATAGAGAACCCTTATAATTTTCATGGATACCATATAAAGTTGACAGCGTTCGGTTCGAATATTAAGAGAATTTTCGTACATATTTTAAGTTAAAGCATAAATTATATGTTTAAATATATAAGTTTGCTTATTAAATTACAAGTAAATAATTTCTTCTCATAAATTTGTAAATAGAGTGAACGGAGTGTCTACACACTATACTTTCTCCGTTTTTTCTTCTATATGCGGGAAAAAATGGGAACTGTAAAGCTAATACAGGTGCAAAAATATATCAATGAAATTGCGTTGTAATTTACTAAGTAGTTAAGTGTAATACGTTATTGATTAAGTAATAGGTTTTCAAACATTCGAGGCGTAGACTATCTAGATGGAATAGTTATTGAGTAACTTTCAGAGGCCAGTCGTCGTGCAGGGGCACAAAGTGCGACTGTAAAATCGACTAGTTGTGGGTTCGATATCCACTCGAGGAGATGAAATAATTTACTTAAGTTTATATTTCCATTTCTTCGCTCTGGTGTCGAGGCAAAGCGCGGCGTTGAGTTCTGCCACTCAACATGCAATGCCTCTAGTATTCGGCAGAAAGTGGGGAACGGAGTGTCTTAACACTAGGAGCATAGCACTAGCAGGATACAGCGTGAAGCTGATTTATTTATTTTTATTTATTCATATTAATAATATTAATATTTTATCTATATTTTTTATCATCCTGTATGATGTGTGCATAAATATAAAGTAAGTTGCTGACTAACAGACAACCCAAATATAATTTAATTAATACAAAACAACAATTAAAGAGCAAAATATAATTTGATTAATATGTCAGAGTGTAGTCGTCATTCTTGGTCGACATGGTCAGTGTGCAGAACCGGCACAGTTCGAACTCACTCGGAAGTGAACCCGCACAACTGACGCACGTTATTTATACTTTCTCATAATAATCTACTGTCAATTACCGTCAGTAAATCACCCACCAAATTATATCAGAAACATCATGTCAATATAAGTAGTTTCAGTCATTGTTCTCTAACATATATATATATAACAAGTGGGCGCGCGCGGCTCCGCCCGCTTATTTGCACCCTTAGGGGTGAATTCTAAAAAAACCACGAAACACGTGTTCAATAAAATATTTTTAACAGTCTGAATTAAATTTTTTATAAAAATCGGTGGCGATTTAAAGATTATTCCATATAAACTTTCAACCCCTTATTTGAACCTTTAGGGGATGAATTCTAAAAAACCATGAAACACGTATTCAATGAAATATTTTTAAGAGTCTGAAATTCAATTTTTTTAAGATATTAAGAGTCTGAATTTCAAATTTTATAAAAATCGGTGCCGATTTAAATTTTTTTTCATACAAACTTTCAATTCCTATTTCATCCCTTTAGGGTTAAAATTTTTCAAAATCCCTTCTTAGTGGATGTTCAGATTATGAAAATAAACATCTGTCCAAATTTCACGTTTCTACGCACAGCGGTTACGACTGTGCGTGCGTCTTACCTCAGTCAGTCAGGTACAAGTCCTTTTATAAGTAGGGGAGAGGGGGGTAGCTTAGAACAGGGGCACCTTTGAAAATATGTGTTAACAGAGCTATTTTAAAAAGAAATTTTGGTAGATTTTTTTTGAGTAGTGGCAGCACTAATCTGCACAAGTGTCACTTGTCACCACTGATATATGAGAACCAGTTGTTGAGTTACGAGGAGTGTTTGATTTTGAGTAAAATTTTGTGCATTTTTAAATAAACGCGTAAGGATCGCAGGGATCCAATTCAAGGTATATGGTTTTATTTTTTCGTTTTTTAGTTAGAATGTTTCATATATCATGCAATAAACTAGAAATTACTACAATTTTTAAACTTTTACTTGAAAAAAAAACGTTTGTAAGTTTTCAATTACCACTGAGGCAGCTTTGAACAAAATAAAGGGGGCAGTTTTGAATATTATTATATGTAAAAAATACCGCGAAAGAAAAACAAAACTACACTGAACTTTTTTTCACAAGAAATTGACTTAAAAATGCATTTGGAATTAGAAGAGGAAGTGACAATTTACTGTGAAGAGAATGAAGATACTGATACCTGTGCGTAAGAAGACTACGAAATGGAATTATACTACAACTTAATAAATATTGGAGACTTCGTTTTAGAGAAATGAAATAATAAAAAAGTAGCTTGTATATTTTTTTCTTTCCTGAGAAAGAGGACAAGCGCTACGTTAGTTTTTCAAAAGTCTTACGTAGACTAGACTTGAGGCCAGTCATGGCGCAGCGGCACAAAGTGTGACTGTAAAACTGACTGGTTGTGGGTTCGATCCCCATTTGATGAGATGAAATATTTACTTAAATTTATATTTCCATTTCTTCGCTCTGGTATCGAGGCTAAGCCGCGGCGTTGAGTTCTGCCACTCAACACGCAATGTCTCCAGGATTCGGCAGAAAGTGGGAAACGGAGTGTCTTAACACTATTGTTCCCTCTGCCTACTGTGCTGTTTGCGTGATAAAACGTGAAGCTGATTTTTATTTCTTACGTAGACTACTTCCCCCAATTTCAGTTGCTGGTTACGTCACGTATTACATCCATGTTTTCGTTTAAATGTATTTTTTCTAAGTTCAAATTAGGGTAGTAAGCTGTTTATTTAAAAAATATTTTGTTTTATTTTCATAATATTAGATTTATTCTATGATTGATCCCATAAGGTCAATTACTTCTAGGAAGCCAAAGCTACTTTTTTTGTTTGTTCGTTTTTAAAGTCTATTAATAATATTAAAGTTATTTAACACTAGTACTAGTACAATCGCAATATTAAACTAGGTATATTATTTTTTTAAGTTAACATGATACTAATATTTGATCTTCATCGTTTCTAATGTTAAGTTTATTAATAAAATAACTTAAAAGTTTGATAAGCCTTTTAATTTCATTGAATTCGATGATAGTTCAAAACTGCCCCATATATGTTCAAAGGTACCCCGGAAGAGGGGCAGCTTTGAACATTTGACTACTGCTACTAAAGTTGATATTGCACCTTTAACTTATATATTTTTCTACATATGATACTACGATTGTGTGGCACAATAGTTGGACTAAGCATTGTAAAATAGTAAAGAAGTTAAAAACTGTAGAATTTTTAGATATGACACAAAGCTTAAAAATCGTTCGAATGTGCCCCCCTCTCCCCTATATATAGATAAGAATATACAATAATTGCATTAATATATACTTCGGTGTTATGGAATGTAAATTTGGCACATATATGTATTTATATAATATTGTATATTAATTGAGTTCTGAGTTCTAGACCACATTAATATGCTTGGTCCATATCTTTGAAACACACATGATGCATCTATATTATTTCAATATTATTCAATTGAGGCCAGTTGTGGCGCAGGGGCCCAAGTGTGTGAATCTAAATGACTGTGTGGGTTGTGAGTTCGATACTCACTCAAGAAAATGAAATATTTTTTTTTTCAGCTTCACGCTCTATCCCGCAGTAGAGTAGGCAGAGGGAACCTAGTGTTAAGACACTCCGTTCCCCACTTTCCGTCAAATTCTGGAGGCATTGCGTGCTGAGTGGCGGAACTCAACGTCTTGCTTTGGCCTCGACACCAGAGCGAAGAAATGAAAATATAAATTTAAATAAATATTTCACTTTTTCGAGTGGGGATCGAACCTACAACCAGTCGATTTTACAGTCACACTTTGTACCCCTGCGCCACGACTGGCCTCTAATAAAAATACTCTAAAATATTTATTTAAATTTATATTTTCATTTCTTTGCTTTGATGTCAACACAATGTGCGGAGTACGGATGTCAGCCAATATCGTTTTTTTTTGCACATATCGTCATTAATAAATGATAAAAAAACCGGACAAGCGCGAGTCGGGCTCGCCCATCGAGAGTTACGTACAAAAATTGGAGGCCTCGGTCAGAATCCGGCGGAAAATAAGGAACGGAGTGTGTTAACACTAGGTTTAATCTGTGTAAAGTTTATTTATCTTGTATTTATAAAAAGTTACTAACTACTAACATAATAAGAATGACAAAGTTAAAACTTTAATGACAAAGAAACTCAAAAGTTTCTTTGTCATTAAAGTAACGAACAGTTAGTAATTAAAGTTAAAAGATTGCCATGTAATTTAATTCCATTTTACTGTGTAAATAATAAAATATTTTTTGTACAAATTAAAGTGGACAGTGAAATGTTTATTTTGAGGACTTCACCACGCTTTACATAAAATCTGTTTGATCTTCTCCGTGGCTTATTTGATCTGGGCACGTATTGGTGTTATCGAAGAGCTTTACGCTGTCAATGCCAAGCGGTTTATACAATTTATAGTACACAATTTTCACGCCTTCGTCAAGTTTTGACCGTAACATTTGACCTTAATACTCTATACTCGAGAAGTAGATGTCTGAGGGGTTTTTTAGTTATAGTCTACTCCTGAGACAACCATGCCTGAGGAGCTGAATGGAAATAAAGAATGTAATATAATAAATGTTATTGAGGAGATAGTGAGTTGAGTTCTCAAAAAATGTGACAAGTTTGGCCGTCATATCTAACATTTCATTAGGAGTTGGTACCTAGTTACTTACAAAATATGCTTGTTACATATTTTTTTTGTAAATGTAAATGTCATAAATATATACAGGGTGAAAGAGGCTCCATTTACGGAAACCGCATATAGGGTAAAATATTTCAAACCTATACCTAAAGAAATTAATCAAGATGCCTCAACAGTTTGGACGTAGGATTTTTTTTTCATTTCACGATTTTTATCCATACCTGTATTTCGTGTGACGCGATTACGTATAGATTCCAATAACATAAACACTTACTACTACAAAAATACTACTGAAGGTTAAACAACTTTGAACTTTATCGCCAATACATACGACTCGATTTCGAAATGAGGCGTATGCGGCGATGTTCCTTTGATAGGTTTATGTGTGTGTGTGCGTCATCCTTACAAATGGCGTTTTGTTTTAAAATGACAATTTTATTATTTATTTTGTTTTAAAAAATAACTTTTTCATTTTTGGGAATTTATTTTTTTCTGAATAATATTAGGCTTTTATAGAGTAGTTAAAACTGTGGTTTCATTTAATGTGGTGATGACACTTCCACCCTGTATATTTATATAACTAAGTTACTAATATCTTAGATACTCTATTTAAAAGGTAAATTTTGACATATTTTTTTTATTCTTCACTTTCTGTCCCAATTTTAGGGTTCAGTAGACGAATGGCAGAAAACGGAACCCTGGTCACCGGTCCGTCTGTATGTCACTGCTACTTTATTCCAAAATTATTAAGACTATTAAGTCTACAAAATTGAAACTTAGTACGTAAATGTATTCTTTTAACCGCTTTACTATGTTTATACAAAAATAAAAACATATTAATATTAGAGGCCAGTCGTGGCGCAGCGGCACGAGGTGTGACTGTAAAACCGACTGGTTGTGGGTTCGATCCCCACTCGAGGAGAAGAAATATTTACTTAAATTTATATTTCCATTTCTTCGCTCCTGTGTTGAGGTTAAGCGCGGCGTAGAGTTCTGCCACTCAACACGCAATGCCTCCAGAATTCGGCAGAAAGTGGGGAACGGAGTGTCTTAAAACTACGTTCCCTCTGCCTACCCTGCTGTGTGCGAGATACAGCGTGAAGCTGATTTAATTTTTTTTTATATTAGAGAGGAGTTTCCCCATACATGTAACAAATTATTTATTTTTTTTAACAAAACTTTACGCGTGGGGTGTTTATAGATAGATAATTAAAATGGCATTGAGGTTCCTAAAACCATTTTTTTCAAAGTCATTTGTTGTGAAAAATCTAAAAAATATATGTGTATGATTTCAATAGACACTTCCAATGAACATTAATTTGTACAGTCAGAAGTTTTTTAAATATAGCACTTTTTCGGACTCCGCAAATTATAACATTGTTATTCATACAAATACCATAAAACACTTTGAAAAACAAAGTTATTTTTTGTTGGCGAAAAATATTGGTATTTTGGCTAACTGTAGGTAACTTACTACTCTCAAAATATTATGTTGCTTGTTTCTACAGAACCCATCATGAGCCATTCCAACTCGCATTTGGCTACATTTTATGTTATAAGATTGACGTGTTGACATGAGGTAGTGATATTTTTGGTCAGGAGTTTTATTTATTTTAAATTTGGCTATGACCCCACATTTCATTAACAGTCAGACATTGCACCATTGCGCCACGATGCCCTGTAATTGTCAAAAGATCATTAAAAGAAAACGCATATATTTCATATACTTTAATAACAAAAACATTTTTTTGTAATGTAAATGTTATAAATTTTAAATTAAATATAATTAGTAATTTTTTTTCTTTACAACGGATTAGCTTAAAAAATATATTTTTTCAATGTGAAAGAATCACAAAATTAATCTTAACCGTTAAGTTATTTAATGTCATTGAGAGTAGGTACATGTAGTTATTGATTTTCCCTTCATTTGCACGAACTGGTGAAGCGATCATTTGGTCGGCTGTTCATAGAGATAGTTTGATGAACTAAATCACTGATATGTTGTGCGTTTACTGTAGATAAATGTGTAGGTAGTTTCTACTATCAAACGCTGACAATACCAAATAATTATTGTTTTGAATTATTATTTTTAGGTTATTTTTTTTTATAATTGCATTAAAAAAATCAAACACACACTAAAATTAAGTTTATTATTGTTTTGTTCTTTATGCATAAAATAAAAGGCTTTTTTATTTTTATTTTATTTATAATTATTGCTATGATAAAATATTGTTTTTGTATAGTTAGTTATCTATACTGTAATCCACTAAGTAAATCGTAATTAAAATCTTTGATAGTATATGTAAAAAAAAATGTTTAGTTATTTCACATCTATTTAAGTAGGCGATATGTACGCGCGCGGGGTAAATGCAATTTTCCTCGCGTAAATTCCGACCCTGCCAGAATTTTGGAATAAAAATAGTCTATATGTTGCTACACAATACCCTCTAACTTTTAATGTTATTTCCATATAAATCAGTTCAAATGGTCCGGACAGGCAGAAAAAAGAAAATAAATAGACATATTTTTATATTGTTTTAATTGTTTCTGTTTTAATACCGTGTAAATTAGTATATGCACTTGAAAACCACAGTTATTTCGAAATGACAGAAGACCCTACAGTTTTATGTATATGTAGGCATCTATAATTACAAACAAAATATCACAAAAAAAAATAATATCATCTAAATCGGTAAAGCCGTTTCTAAGTTTATCGTGAACAAACGCACAGACAGACAACAATTTTATAAATCATTGTTTTGGATTCTATTACTCTAATAAATAACCCCAGTAATAATTTTTCTAATATATCTTCAAACCTGTACTCGTATTACCTACTTCTTCAAAGTAGAGTATGCTTATAGCTTATAACGCTTTGTTAAAATAAAATATTAGTCAGTACAATGTATATATAGCGTTTCCATGTCCGGAACGTGTAGATGATCCCTCGAGACAATAAAATCATTGAACTGGTAAATCCGTAATTTATTTTATATCATGTCATAAAAATCAGTTACCATTGTTTATTACAGATCATTATTGAATTCTTAGGAAACGCCATTACAAGACAAGTCGTAAAAATATTAAGACATTAAATACATACATACGTATATTGATATACTTAAAGGTAATAAAATGATGTATTCCTTTTTTATTGTATGTATATAAATCGTCAACGATATAAGGAAAAGTATGAGTTTCAAATCACAGATATACAGATAAAAAAATCATAAGCACATAATATATACATGTACATGAGAATTAAATTTAAATTCAATTTACAATTTCAGCACTACAACAGTAGACATAAAGTCCTAGAGACTTCTGATTTCGTAAAATCAGCGAAATTGGTTAATGTCTTTTGATCGTACAAAGTTTGGCAATGCTATCACTTAACTTTATGACCTCTCGTTAAGGTTATTTGATGGTATTTTCCCGATTGTCACTTATCTATGTCTATGAGATTGAATTTAATACTTACATACTGAAACTCTACTAGACTATCAGAAACTCTTATCATTACAAATATATGAAAAAAATTTCACATTCAAGTTTCTTCATAACATATTTAATCGAATAACATATTTTCGGCAGAAAGTGGGGAACGGAATTTCTTAACACTAGGTTCCCTCTGCCTACCCTGCTGTGTGCGGGATACAGCGTGAAGCTGATTTATATCTGCTGCTGATTTATATAGGCCAAGTGCGAGTCTGACTTGCCCATTAAGGGTTCCGTAGTAGCAAGCACTATGACATATTGAGTGAATGGTGAATGTTCTGTAATGTAATGTAGCGATTATCTACATATAGACAAAAATACATAAAAATTTTTCAACAGCAAAAATAACTTTGTTTTCCATAGTGTTTGTATAAATAAAGAATTTATATATGCGCGTAATTATAGTTTTGTCAAAAGTGTTAAAAATTGCGATCTATAATATTACATTCGTTTATTTTTTTATTTTTTTAAAACTTTTATTAAACACAATCTTTCAAACGATTGATTTTGAAAAAAGTCTTCTTCCTTCTCCTGGAATTAGTCCCGGCGTTTACCAGGGACTGCACTCCAGCTCAATCTACTCCACTTTGCATGGTCTTTAACGTCCTCGGTGGTTAGACCATTGGCTATCATGTCCCGCATCATGACTCCTACCACCCCTAGGGTCCTTAGGCGTTCGGACACAGTTCTTAGACCATTATCCCACCGCCGTGTTCTGGAGGCATTGAGTGATGAGTGGCGTAATTCAACGCCGCGCATTTGTCTTGTTACCAGGGCAAAGTAAAAAAATATTAATACATTATAATTCAATCCCCCGAGTGGGAATCGAACCCAAAGTCACTCGCTTGTGCCACGACGGTCTCTAAGTAATAAGTAAGAATGAAACTAGTACGAATATTTACTTGCTGAATTTGAACTTGTAAATTAAATTCACTGTACCAGATTGATAATGATTGACTGACCTAATAAATCAAGTACATATAAGTAAGTATATAGGTATATAGAGCAACACTATATTCACAATTATTGAAATTAATTTCGTCAAACTGCTACACCTCCTTTATTCCCGGTACTATTCAATTGATTATTTTATAATGAAAGTCTGTATTGTTACGTAGTTTCCATATTTAGCTTATTTTAATACATACTTGAATCTATAAAATTACAGTACCTTTAAGAAAACAACATGTAGGTAGACGAAAAATATTTTAAGATGCACGATTTTTTTTTGTATATTAATAACTAGCGGCCCACCTGCGGCTTCGCCCGCTTAAGCTTAAACTACATGATCATTGATTTAATAATCAGAATTGATTGACAACTATAATGACTTCTAATATGATTTTTGATTACTTTAATCTGTATTATTCTAATATGATTTTTCTATAAGATTTTTGAAATATTTTGATTTAAACATACGACCAATGTTGATATTTGATATTTACAAAATATACATAAAGCTAATTATTTATTATAAGTATATATTTTTGTAACATTACGTTCTTTTTACCTATGTAATGTGCGTCTCATCTTAATTTTAAAACTTTGTTAAGTGCTGATGTCAGTGAATAATTTAATTTACTGCTTCAGAAACAGCCGTAAATGTTAAGTTATTGATTTGGATAACGATTCATAATATTCTTTGTAAAATAACTGTAATGATTGCATATTAACTCCTGTACAATTTTTAAAATTGGTTACATATACTCGTATTATTCTCGTATTATAATAGCTAAATGTACGATTGGTAAATATGTAGTTATTACAAAGTACACGTAGAAAGGATGTTTTTCGGCATTTTTATATAGATTTATTTCAAACGAACGAACGAACCAAAACATCTATGTATTTACTTGATATTTCTTTGAAGATCACATCGTTCTTTATCTCTGTATTGAAATTAATTACGACTTAAACTTTTTTTCTTTAATATTGTATAATAGTGCTTCAAAAATATATATTTTTATCAACAGTCATATAACCACGACGTTTCGAATGTCATTCTTTGGCCAGGAATCTTACCAGCGCGATTGCTATATAACATTCGCAGGCAAACTAATGCCCTGAGTTCATTCAAATACATAAATGCCGATAACTTTTTTTTAATGAACAGATTTTGATAAAACAAACTTTCATTGTTAAGTTGGGTTAAAACATAGCAATTGGTGAAACTTTTAAGTAAATCGGTTCAGTACTTTCGGAGATTAGCGTGACCATACGTATAGACAGACAGACAAGAAATTAAAAAAAAAAATGCTTTCTATTATCCTTTTTAGATGTCTCAGTCAAATTCATCCAGTCAAAATTACTAAATGTACAGACAAAATATTTTTACTGTCTCATTATATATAGAGATAGTGATTAGGTTATAATTATATACTCAAACAACAACTTATAGTACAGAATTAGGTTACAAAAATTAGATGTAATGGATGTCATCGTGGTGCACTTGGGATATGCTTGCAAAACACGATGGTTATGGATTCTAACATGATTGAGTATCTATCCGTGAAGCAAAAACTTTGGACCCCTTATTACGATAACATGTAAAAACATCCAAAAGCCAAAAACTTATTCCCAAACTTGAGACGCATTTTCATACTATAAAAGATAGCGGAGCGCGAAGCGGAGATCAGAATATTTTGACACTAAAATTAGCAGCACCCCGCGTGAAGTTAAAAAAAACGGCTAGGTGTGAGAGGTTAAATAAAATACTGTCAAAAATTCTCATATTACCTAAATATAACGCCAACAACACTATCATCACTCATCGCCAAGTAATCTTTTCTCACAATAAAAGCTAATATTATCTATTCAATGTTTCATAATAATTTGAATTTCTATGTAAAACATTTTATGCTTACTCACTTGTACAAGGACGTTGTTAATTTGTATTAATAATCTGATATTATTACGTTTAAACGGAAAATATAAACAGATTAATAATAGAATTTTCATAAAATTAGTTTTTATTTTGTTACTGTTTAGAAAATAAAACCCAATAAGATTCACAACGCACAGATGTAGCAGCCATAAAAAGAGAATTAGAAAAAGGTTTCACCGTTATGCTGAAATAAATAAGAATTAACGCTGAGCTTATATGGTACGAGCACACTATAGCTGTCAAATGATTTTATTCAATAAGGATTATATAAAGAGAATAATATATCGTATATATAACAGTACATTATTTTCGTTATAAATTGCACATAGTACATAAACTTAACTTACTTAACTTAGCTTCACGTTGTATCCCAGAGCGGGGGTAGTCAGATGTAACGGAGGACATCAGCGGGAGGTTCTCTGCATACCTCTTCCGCCTCGTCCTCTGTCATCAACCTCTACGTTTGTAGACCCCAGTATATTTGATACTGTGGTTTCGAAGGTCAACTCCTACCTCTTTTACCTTTTTTTACATCACGCTAGCAGGGGGTAGGCAGATGGAACCTGGTGTTAAGAAACTCGAGTCAAATGGCGGAGCGCCACCGGCTCAGCGTCACGCTTTCGCCTCATCACAGAGCAGAACGGGAAAATGAAAATATTAAATATTTAATTTCCTCGAGTGGGAATCAAACTCACACCCTGTTGCGTTTACAGTCACGCACTTGTGTCCCTGCGCCATGGTTCATCATGCGGCATCATGTACGTAACACATGTATTATATAATAGTTTTCCCCATGATCATCTTCATTTGTTAATCATTAATTGTAATATGACACCAGGATTGATTTAAATTAACAAAATGAATTATACATATGAATAACGTAATATGTTTCAAATATAAGTTATTTTGATAATTCAAATATAGGTTATGTTGGATATTTTACTGCAAAACATTTTTTAAACTCGTAACATGATGTCAACCAAATATGACATAAATATATGTATAGTTTGTTCTGTAAAATTATTTAGGCTTTTTCGGATTATTCAATTACAGATATTTAAAATTCTACAAATACACGCTTTCATAATATTAGTGTTTTTTAGGGTTCCATACCCAAAGGGTAAGACGGGATCGTATCACTAAGACCAGCGTTTGTCCGTCCGTCTGTCATCAGGCTGTATCTCATGAACTGTGATAGTAAAACAGTTGAAATTTTCACAGATGATGTATTTCTGTTGCCGCTATAAAAACTAATACTAAAGACAGAATAAATTATAACACACAACAAACGTGCTAGTTTTGCCTTTATAGATAATGATACGGAGCGTGATTCGAGCTCGAATCAGACTCGCGCTTAGCCGATTTTACCCGACTGCCTAAGGAAGGGTTATGTTTTTCACGCGTATATTGTATGTATTATTCTTTATTACATCATATCTCCAGAACCGCTGAACGGATTTACATAATTGAGGTATCGTTAGATTTGTATTAGCAGCCCAAGTGTTCTTAGAGTTGGTGGTGGAGGTAGAGGTGACGTTAAATAAAAACAATCATGGCGGCTGTGGGACGGTTCCCAAAATATTTTATATAAAATAATCAAATTTATTTAGATCTAATAAAATAATCTTATACAAAAATTGTTAAAAAAAAGTGTGTGTTGTAATCAATCATCAACTACGCAGTTCATCTAACAGTCAAGTTAATTGCAATAATACTAAGTGCACGGAAATTACTCCTCGTTTCACGTCGAACCATATCGAGCACAGAGGCGGATTTGAAAATAAGAACTTATTATCTTCGATCAACAATTTACTAGATAACAGATTGCATACAAATACGGCTCAAGAATATGGCAACAGTCAATATACATAGAAAATTCAAAGTATTATTACACACAGACTTGTAGCATAAGATCATTTCAATAAAATCCAAACTTATAACAGTATATTAAGGCTTAGTTTTGTATAGCGCTTAATGGATATAAAACATTTTACTTCGCAATATTAACGACATACAAAAAAATTAAAATGTTCTTTAGACTGCTTTTAATCCTCTGCGACTGATGTAGTATTGCCATTGATACCGTGAAATAAAAAAAATGATCTATTCCCACTGTTTCAAATTTAAGCACCGCCTTTACACCTTACTGTAATGAGTTTACGCGTCGGATAGTGAGTGTGTGACAGGTGGCCGCTGGGAGCCCACGGGTACGGGTAAGTAGAGGGAGAAAAGTGACCACGAGACTAGCACGTCAGCGTTCATATACTAGATTACCACCATCTCAGCAAAATCCTTATATTTTCATACGATCTCAAAACCCAACAAAGACTTTTTTTCTGGTCATAATCGAAAAATAGAAAACGATACTACTACGTCAGTATAATTGTAAAAATTAAGCCACATCAGTCGCTGGGGGTTAAATTCCGTGATATAAAATAGAACATAGAAATTATGGATTCGCTTTGTTGATTATAGGTTGACAAGTTTAGTAAATTTACTAAAACGTAATCTAGATTAAGTCTAGATCAAAGTTTATTATGTATTATTTTACTATATTTTATTAACTTAAATATTATTGCTAGAAACATGTCATAAATTTATTCAGATTCTGTTCTAACCAATTAAAATTCAATATTTAGTAGTTTTTAGCGCCTGTCGTGGCGCATGGGCACAAAGTGTGATTGTAAACGTCACTGGTTGTGAGCCCAATCCCCACTCCCTCGAGTAAAATATTTTATTGAAATGTTTTATTTAAATTTATATTTCTATTTTTCGCCCTAGAGTCGATGCAAAGCGGGGTTTTGAATTCCGCCACTCAACACGCAATGCCTCCAGAATTCGCCGGAAAGTGGAGAACGGAGTGTCTTAACATTAGGTTCACTCTGCCTACCCTGCTGTGTGCGGGAAACAGCGTGAAGCTGTTCCGCCTTTTTTTTAATAAACATATTAATATTAACTACGAAATACGGTTTTAACTACGGATTTTTTTTGTAATTTTGTGTTCATGTCATCGGTAGGAGGAGTAGGAGGGGTGACTTTTCAAACGACGTAATTAAGCCTTTTCATTGTACACCGTTCGTTGGCTCACGTATTATATAATTTCTTTTGGCGTGGAAGTGCTCGAGAATTTTGATGATAAATATTGTTATATATAGGTACTTTTATTATTAAAGAGGAATAAATAATAATAATACTAGAAGCCGCGCAAGGGGCGTGCGAGCGTAAGCGTGTGACTGTAAGCGCGACCGATTGTGGGTTCGATCCTCAGAAAATGAAATATTTAATATTTTCATTTCTTCCCTCTGGTGTCATGGCAAAAAAAGCGCGGCCTCGAGTTCCGCCACTAGCGAAGCAATGCCTTCAGAGTTTAGGCGGAGAGTGAGGAGCGGAGTGTCTTAGCACTAGGCTCTCTCCGCCTATTCTGCTTAATGCTGGATACAGCGTGAAGCTAAAAAAAAAACGAAGAAAATTATTACTCATATCTTTCTTTATTCGCTTCGTCCGCGTAAACTACTGCATTATTTGCTTATGCTTATATATAATTACGTTTGTGTTTTACACGAACACAATATCTTTTTAATTGTATTTATTTGAAATTATCCCTACATCTCTCAACTCCAGCTCAATTATAGCTATGTCCTAAAATATAACAAACTATTTTGAATATTTTTATTTAGTTGCATTTGAGTGATTTCTAATAGACACCGTAGCATATAGTTAGCATGTTTCTAATATGTATTACATGCTACGGCGTAGAAGCGATCCCGGCCTAGAATAGGATCATCCTGGTACTGGTGGTGTCGTAAGAGGCGACTAAAGTACGTATGGTAAAGTCACGTCGCCAGCAATGGCAACACGCATGGGCAGACTCGACCGGATCATTACCACCATTTAAAACCGGCGTGAAGTAGTGGCTTTATGCCACTGCGTTTCGTATCAGGTAATGCCGGGCTCCGGAGCCCAAACCACTTTACAGGCAGGCAACGCACCTGCAGCTCCTCTGGTGTTGCAGGGGTCGTGGGCGGCGGTGATCACTTACCATCAGGTGACCCGAACGCTCGTTTGCCTTGTCTTTTCCATAAAAAAAAAAAAGCTGTAGATTTCAGGATTATTTTATATTTTTTGTTCTAAAAGATACTTTTCGAAAGGATAATAATACAATCATATAATTTAACAACAGTAGAAAGTTGAAAAGTATTTATTTTTATAATAAAATACATTAAAATCCTGCAAGAGTTTGTAGTCGCCGAAAGGAATATGATTTTCGCCATGATGCACTTTGTCAAACAAAAATAAAATACTTTTTTATCTTTGTATTATTTTTTCTATTATTGTATTTCCCTTTTAAATTACTTATATATTGTTCAATATTCAAATACATATAACATTCATCCACTTTACTATGCAGTACGAAGTCGTCTTCATACTAGTAAACATTTTGAACCCAATTAGGAGTTGTGAGAGCTAAGAAACAGCATTTGAATTAGCAAAGTTACCTTTAGTCTTATTGTCTTATTTATATTTGTTACAAACTAAGAATGTATGGAATTATAAATTGTTTTATAAAGGTAGGTTGCTTAAGTATATATCGAATTAAATCAAGTCAGCTTCACGCTGTATCTCGTAAACAGCAAGGTAGGCCGAGGGAACCTAGTGTTAAGACACTCCGTTCCCCACTTTGCGCCAAATTTTTCGAGGAATTGCTTGTTGAGCCAGAGAGAAGAAATGAAAATATTAATAAATAATAATTCATTCCCTGGAGAGAAGATCAAATCCACAACTGTAGCGTTACAGTCATTGTATTATTATATAAATTATATTATTTTAATGTACAGCTTACAGTAATTTAAAAGTTGTATTAAATGAAAAAAAGAACTCAAAAACTAACAAAGCAATATTAAATACAAAAACGTTTAATTTAAATTGAATTTTAGTCTAACTTATACCGTAAGGACAGAAAAAGGACGTTGGACGCAAAGTACACAGAAAGCAATAATTTTAATTTTACGAATAAAATATTTTTAAACATTTTTAAAGTGTTTTTCCACACTTAGGAAAGAAAAATACGATCTACAAATACCTATTAAGCAATATTTTATTCTTATTTAGAAAACGTATAAAAATTTGAACGTAGCGGGACTCGAACCCGCGGCTCCTAGTCGGTTTCCAGGAGGCGCGGGTTCGAGCCCCGCTACGTTCAATTTTTTAACCGTTTTCTAAATAAGAATAAAATATTGCTTAATAAGTATTTGTAGATCGCTTATTATAATAATTGTATCAATCACTGTAAGATATAAGAGTGAGGTAAAAATTTTCGGCCAAAAACAAAGAGAGTTCCATCTCTCGTGGTGTATTTCCGATTATCGATTTTCCGTCTCTCGTGGTATACTTGTCATTAGTTTACATGACAAGTCACTATTTGATCTCTCAAGTAGTTGTTACACATGTTTCCCTTTAATTCATGATATTTTGTTTTAAATTGAAAAAATAAATATTAACCTACAGATTTAAGCAATGGGATCTTAGGCCAATATATAGTCAAAATACGTACGTACGTATTACGGTGAGGAACACTGAACAGATGGACTGTTGCTGAATGTGTATTTTCAATTCTCATAACCGCTGAGCACGCTTCCCCTCCCCCACTTGAATACTTATTAAAAATATATTCTTTACATTTCTTTTATTAAATCATTGTATTACTTATTATGTTACAGATATAATATTATAGGCTTACAGGCAACGTAACTTTTAATTAGTAGCATGCACGATCATATTAACATAAATGGAGTCAAATATTTAATCATAATAATTATGATATCATAATATGATTATTTCAGCTATTATAAATTTATATTGCCAATTTTGACTAATTTTAAATATATAATTAAACCACTTGATTGAGTTATTAAAATGAAAAAATGTAATATTTTATATATAGCGGATATAGCGGAGCTTAATGATGCACGCCAGATCGGAGAAATAAAAATAAAAAATTCCTGAGAATGGGGATTAAACCCATAACTATCACGCTTACAGTTAGACGTGGGACGACCATTGCATCACAAGTCTTCATTTTTGTTAAGTGGTAATATTTTTTAAGTTGAGCGCTTGGTCAGTTTCCAGGAGGCATGGTTTCGAGTCCCGCCACGTTCAAATTCTTATACGTTTTCTAAGTATTTTTCTTTCCTAAGTGTGGAATAACACTTTTAAAATGTTAAAAATATTTAATAAATACCATTCTCTCTTGCTAGACGATAATCCTTAGAAATTATCTTTGGGTATCGGAAATTTGTGAAAATCTCCCTACAGAGATGCTAACAATATAAATAAGTTATGACTAACGTATAAAAATTTCGACTTAGCTTGATAAGAACGTATGGCTTAATGGTCAAAGCGCCATATCGGTTTGCAGGTGGCGCGGGTTCGAATCTTTACCTTAAAGTACGTTAAATTTTTTATATGTTTTCTAAATAAGTATATATCTAATGACTTTGGAAGGCTGATTTGTTCTGTGCCATTTATTATTTGTTTAAATTAATAACATACGAAACTGTGATATTATGTTGGTCAGATTTACATAATATATGAAGGTATCAACTTTGAACGTCGCTGAACGGTCACTGTCCACCGTTTTAGCTCCGAACATATGCCCGTGAACGCTAGCCTTCCCCAAGGCTGCGTGTTGTCCCCTACTCTGTTTCTTCTGCATATCAATGACATGTTAGAAGATTCTAGCATTCATTGCTATGCAGATGATAGCACAGTGGACGCTGTTTACACCGGCCGCGCAAGTCTTTCTCGGGAAAACGTCGACCAGTGCCGAAATAAACTTGTATCTTCAGTTGAAGCATCCCTCGGGAATGTTTCCTCATGGGGTGAAAGGAACTGGGTTTAATACAATCACGCGCGCGTTAACCACAAAAAAACCCCGTTTGTCGTATCGTCAGTCTTCCAAAACACTTCCCTTATAACCGCGCCCAGTAGCAGCACATAGGGCCTTAGCGTTTTGAGTGGCCAGTATCGCGATCGTCAAAGCAAGGCTAACTCAGCCTAACGGGCCTGTACCCCAGTATCAGCTTGATTTATTTGATCGCATACAACGTAGACCCGTCCGAATCGTTGGGGACCCAATGATCTGTGCACGGCTTGACACATTGGCTTTGCGTAGAGATGCTCCTCGCTATGCGTTCTCTACCGCGTTTATCATGGGGAGTGCTCTGGAGAACTGTTTGATCTGTTACCTGCCGCCGAATTTTCTTACCGCACAGTACGTCACAAACTCAAGTATCATCCACACCATCTGGATACATGGCACTCCACTACTGAGTGGTTTCGTAGGAATTTCCTTCCACGCGCCACGCAACTGTTCCACAGTTACCTGCAGCAGTGTTTCCAGGTCGATACGAACTGGGTACCTTCAAAAAACGCGTCTATCTCCACCTTAAAGGCTGGCAGCGCACCTGTAGCTCCTCTGGTGTTACGCGTGGTAGTGGGCTGTGGTGATCTAATACCATCAGGTGATTGGTACGTTCATTCGCCTTGTCTTTTGTCATAAAAAAATATATCAACTTTGAATGTTGTTTAGCGTAACATAAAAACTCTTTTAAACAGGATATATAAATATTGAATATTGCTGAAAAATCGTTTGATAATAAAAATACTTGTCCACTTGTCCAGTATCAAATATTATTGTCACGTCATGTTTATTCATGTAAATTATAAAATATTCATATTAATATATGAATGTATCAGCTCGTCTTTGATATAAAATCTACGATAGGAACGACATTTAGTCTGAAATTTGAGTCCCTTAAAGTTGCCGTATTTTACTGTATTTTTATTTCTAAAATTTCGACACGATAATTGATCCCCTTTATACGATTTTTTTATTAGTAACATATTTTCTCCCACGTACAGCTTCTATTTGTATGAACAATTTTGAACATACTATATATCCATATATTAAAAAAAAAAAAGAAATATTCTAGTTTGAGTGCTCGAATGAGCAGTTGTCATGTAGTCCCGTTCATCGTCGCTTTTCATTTTATAAGTACATCATACTGTGATATGATTCAAATTAGACAGTATTTAAATTTTTGAAGACTAAGAAAATTGTATAAAAATCATGTTGACATAAATTTATTGTTGATTATTTTAAACATATGTCTGTGATATTTGAATAAAATCAAAGTTTTCTGCGAAGAGAATCTTTTCTCGTTTCTAGTTGAACCGTGGAGCCCGAAAAAAATTGTTTTAGCTTCCCGTTCTATTACTAGCAGGGTGGTGTCTCGCCTATATCTTTCCCATAGTCTACTTTCTTTGACCTCTTCATACACGGCCTCCGGTGGGTCCTCTTGCTTTTTACGTGACATTCCTTTTAAGGTATCATCGATACTGTGTTCTCAAAGATCAACTAAGGTCTTCTTTCTCTACAGTAGAGCCATTTCGCCTATCAAATTAAACACATGTTTGTAATAGTAATGTCAATTAAATTTAATAATGCTTAACGAGTATAGAAAATTTACTCTCAACGTAATCAAACAACATATAATCTAAATTATAATAATGCAATTGAAATAATATGTAAGTATTTTTTAATACAAATAATATTGACCTGTACGTTTACGTTAAATATTTAGTATAAATTTGAAAATTATTGTATTACAATTCGACATTCTTCACTTTGCATATTTTTTTATGATTTCGTACCTCATAACGAAACACTTATAGGATCGTTGTGATGTTCGTCTGTCCGTCTGTCAAGACCATTTATCTCGAGATCATTTTAAGAAAAAACCGGCCAAAGTACGCTTTCTAAATGCTTACTTTTTGGCGTGCAATAATGTTCTACTCTAAAATCTATAAAAAAAAGTCCGCGTTGGTCTATGAAAGTTGAGCCATAGTAACCAATTTACTTAAAAAAAATAATATAGTAAAATGGTTACTATCGGGTTGTTAATATATTATATATAATTTGGTATACATCCTTATTAAAATAAATATAATAGTCACCTTTAGCATTTGATCTAGATTCACACGGTATGTCAGGGTGCGGGGGCTAGATTTTGTAAATTGCCATATATTTTCGATCTACTGTTAATTTTTATGTGGTTTTCTGCGGTTTATTATTAAATCATATTTTTCTTTGGTTCTCTTCGCTTATTCGAGTAGTAGAGGAGTAATACTTATTTAGGAAACGTATAGAAATTTGAACTTCTGGGAACGTTCAAATTTTTATACGTTTTCTAAATAAATATTTTTCTTTCCTTAGTGTGGAATAACACTTTAAAAAAGTTTAAAATAGTAGAGGCGTAGTTAGTTTTTTTTTGTTTGGTAAAGTTATGTTTTATTCTGGTATTATTTTTCATGTTACTTTTAATTTTAACACTTTTAAATATTTATTTTACGTCGATAATATTGGTGATATAGCTATACACAGGGTGGAAGTGTCAGTACCACTTTAAATGAAACCACAGTTTTAACTACTGTACAAAAGCCTAATACAATTTAAAAAAAAACCCAAAAATTAAGAAGTGATTTTTTCAAACTAAATAAATAATAAAATTATTGTTGTAATATAAAACGCCATATGTCAGGAACGACGCACGCACACATAAACCTACCAAAGGTAAACCGTCGCATACGCCTCATTCCGAAATCGAGTCGTAGGTATTGGCGGCAAAGTTCAAAGTTGATTAAGCTTTAGTAGTATTTTTGTAGTAGTATGTGTTTACGTTATTAGTATCTATGCGTAACTGCGTTACACGAAATACATGTATGGATAAACATCGTAAAATAAAAAATAATCCTACGGCTAAACTGTTGAATTATCTTGATTAATTTCTTTAGGTATGGGCTTAAAATATTTTACCCTATATGCTGTTCCCGTTAGAGGAGCGCTAACATTCCATCCTGTATATTTATTAATATTTTCCTTTACTTATGTTGATTTATTATATTATGTAAATTTTAACTAGTTAGGTATTTTTTCTAATGCTATAATTTTTCATAATTTATGTTTACTTATTAATTACTTTGTGTTAATTTTCAATAGCTTTGTTACGTTTAGGTGTTTATTTTTTAATATTAGTAATTTCCTTTAGTTACTTTTACTTATTTTGTTTGTTTCATAAATATATTTAATAAATATTCTAGTTTCAAACTTAGATCGAATTATTGAAATTAATATGCATTATTTTTATCTTTGGATTGTTAGGATGTTAAGTAAATATTTCATCTCCTCGAGTGGGGATCGAACCCACAGTCGGTTTTACAGTCGCACCTTGTGCCCCTGCGCCACGATCGGCCTCATTATGTTAGAATATAATACAAATAAGGGTCTTTTTATTAATACTTGGCCTTGGTTTACTTTTAAATATTTATATTTTCTTTTGTCACAAATCAGCTTGGATATAGCAAATTATTTAGAATTGGTAAGCAGAGAACACTATAGTTGACAGATATTCCATATTCTGAGTATTCAGGCAATGGCATTTGAAATAAAAGGGATATGCTTGAAGATTCCAGATGCGGTCACGTCTACAAAATATTATATGATACAAATATGACGTGCTTTATGGAGTTAGTTCTGCATTCATTTATTTAGACTGAATTTATTTATTTATCCATAAATATGTTACAATATCTATTAGAAAATATTAAAAAAGTCGCGACATATAGAAATATAGGTCTTAGAGGCATCTATTCTTTGAAAATTCGAGGCGACTATCCCTTTAGCTTAAGATAGGTGCCCTACTAAATTTTCAGAAAAATAAATAAAAAATATCAATGATTATCTTCTAAATGAGCTGTTAATGCTCCTAACTATCAACATGATTAAAATAAAATTTAAGCCATTGCTACTTATCAAGAAACAAAGTAATGAATATTTATACTGTAAGCATTCAAGCATTTTGAGCGACTATTGGAAGCATATTCGCTCATAAAAGCGAAAAAAAAATGCCTTGTGTGATAGATTGTTTCAAAAGAGTGGGGAGGCGTATAAAGAATGTATTTAAAAAACGTATTCCTAATTTTAATTTTTGTAGGAATTAAGATTTAGTAGGAAGTAGGAGTTTTAAAAAGTGGGGCGTCTATCTCGTTGTGGGTATCTATCCGGTTTTACCCTATTGTGTTTGAAGATCGAAAGTAATAAAAGTACGTTAACGACAAAATATATAGGTTAAAATACTGATCTTCAAGGTACCCGATATTACACACGATTAGATTCACGATATTGATTGACATTTTTGACATAAAAACGTTTAATATCTCCTTGATTGAAAATATTATATGAGTAGTACTACTATTACTTAATAAATAATCGTGTTATTGAGTCCAGTCCTAGAACAAGGGCACAAACGTGTGACTATAAACGCGACAGATTGTGGGTTCGATTCCCACTCAAGAATATAAATTATATCATATTTTCATTTCCGCCATTTTGTTCCGCTACTTAACACGAAATACCACATAGACTTGGCCACATTTCGAGTTGAGTGGCGGCCGACGGAAATTGGGGAAGGAAGTGTCTTAAGGGAAACGGAGTCTTACACTAGGTTCTCAGTTTTCCCCAATCTACCCTGCTATGCAGATTACAGCGTAAAGACATTCTATTGAAGCTGTCCTGACATAATAGAATTACGTCTCAATGTGAACACAATGTTTGTGGGTTCGATTCTATTCGTAGGAATGTTTAGTTATTTTTTTTAGTCTGGTAAGACAAACAAGTTTATTAATTGATAGGGAAATGGATCTGTCTTAACATTAAAATGTCACTATCTACTCTGCTATTTAATTTAGGTACGTGACGCTACAAAAAATACGATTACTTAATTATTGTTGAGTTATTAAAACCATATTAAATACATTTTATAAGTGATTAGGATGAATCCAAAAAGATTCCAAAATATGCCAAGGCTAACTGCAGTGTTCGCTCTCATCACTTAATAAACAACCTCTTACATTGGTAAACAATCCTAGTAAATTGTTTCTCTGAATTTCTCTTTGTCTTGTGATGCATTAAGAACATTTGAGATGTACCAACACTAATTAATAAGATATATAATAAAGGCATGCAAAATTTTACCAGAGTATCTACAATTTTCCTTCGCATTTATCTTCACAAAATAGAAGAAGCCTATAATAAAAGAAGGTAATAAAAACAAAAAAATAGAAAACGCGTAAATGTAAACGAACTAGACGAAATGTATTTATAATCAAAGTTATTGATATTAGTTTTAACTTCTTCATCCGCGCGGCAATTAATAGCTACATTGTGTTATTCAGTTCATTTATTTATCCTTACATAATATACAAGTTGAGGCCGGTCGTGGCGCAGGGGCACAAAGTGTGACTGTAAAATCGACTGGTTGTGGGTTCGATCCCCATTTGAGGAAGTGAAATATTTATTTACATTTATATTTTCATTTCTTCGCTCTGGTGTCAAGGCAAAGCGCGGCGTTGAGTTCCGCCACTCGGCACGCAATGCCTCCAGAATTCGGCGGAAAGTGGGGAACGCAGTGTCTCAACACGAGGTTCCCTCTGCCTACCCTGCTGTGTGCGGGTTACAACGTGAAGCTGATTTTAATAAAGAAGTTAATGTGGACAAGTACAAACACACCGTTAGAAGTTGAGGAATTATACCTACAATCATCAGGTTACCCGAATAACTTATTATACCACCAATAAGTCCCTATTATTTTCAAAGGTTGTGCCACATATAGAAGTTATCCCATTCGTTGAGGAGTTAGGTTTTCTATCATCATCATCAGCTCAGTAATGTTATCAGATGATGACTGCAAAGTATATTTATTGTAAGAAATTATAGAAAACATAATGCTTGCCTACAAATTCAAGGATTCCCCTAGATTTTTCTAATTTAAAAAAGTATTTTTAAAGTCGGTCGGAAGAAGTGATGGACAAACATAAATAAAATATAGATAATAAATATAGAACCTTCTTTTTGAAAAAAGAAGTCAGTTAAAGATGTAAAGACTATAGCGTTATGTATTTGTAATATTTTAGGAGTACTTTTTCATATCCTTTCTTATAAGTTATTGAAAACAGACGTCAGAGGAGATTGCTCAAATAAATTTGGCGAATCGAAGTTCATCCATTATTTTATACACACATATAGAAATTCTTATATTATGATTTATGGGACAGATGAAATATAAGTTAAAGATAAAATAGTTTAGGACGAGTTAATATTATATTTAGACTTTTTTTATTCATATAAACAAGAGTTATTTATTTATGGAAATTATTTTATCTTAATTGATAATTCTGTTAATATATATATTTTTTGCAGATACTGTCAATAATGAATTTGAAGAGGATAAAACTTTAAGTTCAGAAAAGCATGCTGGACACAAATAATTACACCAATAATGTCAATACTACTTATACGTCGTCGGTAACAGAGCATGCTAACAATGGATCAGATGGATTAAACAAAACCCAATACAACTTCTCCTTGCCACATGAATTCGTGTGCATGTTTGAACCTGAACCCGAAAATTATATATCTACATACATTTTTCATATATGTGTATATATTATGTACGGAGTCATATTTGTAATAGCACTCCTTGGCAATGGTTTGGTGTGTTTTGTAGTGCAGTCCTCGCCTAGGATGAAAACAGTGACCAATTATTTTATAATGAACTTGGCTATCGGTGATATGTTGATGACGTTATTCTGTGTGCCTTTTTCGTTTGTGCCGATGCTTATTCTTAAATATTGGCCATTTGGTTCAATTATGTGCAAAATGGTGAACTATTCTCAAGCAGTTTCTGTGTTAGTCAGTGCGTATACGTTGTTAGCGATATCTGTGGACAGATATTTTGTGATTACACGACCGTTGAAGCCGCGGCTTGGTAAGACGGCGGCTAAGCTGGTGATGAGCGTCGTATGGTGCGGTGCTCTAGCGACGGCTGCCCCCATACTCATCGTATCGCAACTACAGAAACCTTCATTATGGCATCAAGTCTGTGAACTGTAAGTGTACATTTTTTCATTTAAATTTTATTTTTTTTATATAAAATGTTTTAATTATATTATATGAAAAGTAAATTTTAATGACATTTAGTTAAAACATGCTAAAAAATTGAAGATGTGCACAAAATTGACAATTCCTCAAGGTATACTTCATTTAGAAATTCATAGAAACACATATGTATAAAACAAATCAAAGAGGTATTAAGCTGAATAAATTATATAAATTTAAATTGCAAATAAAAATCAGTTTATTATGGGAGGTCGAGGCAGGGGAAGGGAAGGGGTAGGGAACGAGACAAAAGAGAAATGCAGGAACCGTAACGTTGAGTGTTAAACCAATATTAAAATCGAAGTAATAAATGAATAGACTTTAAGTTCTATAATTTTTTAGCTTCACACTGTACCCCGCACATAGCAGGGTAGGCAAAGAGAACCTGGGAACCTGTTCCCATTGAGACACATCCGTTCCCCATTTGCCTCCGAATTCTTGAGGCATTGCGTGTTGGGTAGCGAACCTCAACGTTGCGCTCTGCCTTCTTACATTAAATAAAAATATTGAATAATTTCTTTCCACCATGAGGGAATCAAATCCACAACCTACAAGTTTTCAGTCTCAAGCTGTGGCCCTGCGCCACGACGGCCTCAAAATAAATTTCTTCAACATTTTGCTTGTATAACATTAATTATTTTCTTTTTTACGATACGGAGCGTCGAAAGGTTGTAAAATGATAGCTGATAAGGTTTTAATATTATTACATTGAATTTATGTCTTCAGAGCATCATACATGATACATTGCCTGTCGTATAAATAGGTAATTTCTCGGATAACTGATTTTTGAGTATAATAAAGGAGTTATGTATGTGCACATATTAGAAAAATGATGAAATTGGGAAAATTATTAAAATAAGAATAAAGCTTAAGGTTCTTTACTTTTAATGATAGTTAACTTAACTTTAATTTTATCACATTATATTATATTGTTCTCGTAAAAACTGTGAATAACAAGAAAATACATGAACTAACTGCTTAGTTTTCTGACTTACAATTTTTGAGAAATTTGTTTGTGCTATATCTAAACCCACGAGTATTATAAAACTAACAGTATATTTGGCTTAATCAGGAACTCTTGGTTTGAATAGAAAAAAATCTTTTTAATTTGGATAGTGTTAGATAGTATTTAGGAAGGCTATACGTCATATTAGGCGACGCTATTATCAAGAGGCGCGAAGTAACAAATAAAAATGTTGCAAATACGAAAGAGCTTGACTTCCGAGATTATAATGTACAACTCTAAATTATTTGGATTTGATCAAGCGGGCGAAGCCGCACGCTAGTTTTAACAACCATATGTAAATAGTAAAAATCGGAGAACTTACTCAGGATAGCCTCTATTATATTCACTTTAATTGTATAAAGTAAATCAAATTACAATTCTCGGTATTACAATTACAATACTTGTGAGATGATGTCTGGTGACAAGCATAACTCTATCTTTAAAATCTTTAAATATGAAATCTCTCTAAAATTCTTATGTAAAATCTCCTAGTTTTACAACTTTTTTTTATTATAATAGTTTAATTTTAACATTTTAATTGTTGATAATATACATTTTAATTATCAATCGACAAAGATAGTAAAATTCCAGCGTTGATCCATCGACTAAGAAGGCAGAACAGCCGTTAAAATATTAGATTCCTAGCACTAGTATAATAAGTAGTAAGGGCCTATTGTAGCCATACAACAAAACTAGTAGGCTAGTTATATATATACGTACTCTCTATCAATACTTAACCCTAAAATCGGTGGAAAATTGACAAAAGAGCCGAAATACGTTCGATGATAGTGATTAGGACTCGAAATTGATGTGCTCATCTGTCAACTTCAGCAAACCAATTGATACAAATTCAATATCGTAAATATCATTTATATGTAATTTCAATACGATTATCTACTTCTGGAAATAATATAAAAAAATCTAAATATCCAGAAGGGACTCTTTGTTTATTATTATTTAATAGTCTTTAAAATATGTATTAGTTTTTAGATTTTCTTTATATTATGAATTATTTCTATGTGTGTCAGTATGTGTGTAAGTGTATGCGAAATCTTGCAAGTACCTCAAAGAGAAAAAAAACAGAACCCTTATACTTGTAGAATCATTTTGTTGTACGTCTGTCCGTCTGTCAAGGTATATATACTTATATGTTATGATGTATCATGTCATTTGTTTAATACATATGTCTCACTGCAAGTCAGTTAAAAATTCCACGTATTTAGTGTGGAATTCTAAAATTTCCGCAATTTTAGAATTCTACACTAAATACGTGGATTTTTTTAAATGGAATTAAGTTTCTACTTAACACTATGCTGATATTCGTTTTCTTTTAGGGACGTATGTAGTGAAAGGTGGTACAACGTAAAGCAGAGCGAACAATACACTTGCGCGTTACTTTTACTGCAGTTCGCGCTACCACTATCTGCTTTAGTGTACACGTATGGGCGTATCGCTGGCGTCGTATGGGGATTGCGGCCACCAGGAGAAGCCGAGACTGTAAGGGATTCAAGGATACAACACTCTAAGCGAAAGGTCAAGAATAATTCTATTTTTTTTTAAATTGTCAGTTTTTTTACCTTCACGCTATCCTCCATATAACAGAGTAAGACACTGTTCCCAAGATCATTTCCGTTCTCCGCTTTCCGCCGAATTCTGGATGCATTGTGTGTTGAGTGGCGGAACTCAACGCCGCGCTTTGCCTCATTACCAGACCGAGGAAATGAAAATATATAATATTTTATTTCGTTGAGTGGGAATCCAACCCCACACTCTGTCGTGTCTACACTCACACTTTGTGCCCCTGCGCCAGAACTGGCCTCAAAATATCTGATGAGGTGATAAAATATTTCTTGTTACAGATGGTCAAAATGATGTTGACAGTGGTGGCAGTGTTCACAGTATGCTGGTTACCATTAAATATATTTATCGTGAGTATCACTTTGATGATATTTATAAAGGGTCTAGTCCCTTTTCTCTAATATGAGTGTATTGATTTTTGTACGAAATAACACACCATTTTTTTCCTGTAATCCTTATAGTAACAGAGGTATGAAGATAGAAAATAGTTTATGTTTTCAGATTCTATTGAAGATATATTTATGAAATTTCAACTGAACGTTGTTATCTATAAGTTTCTTATTTTTTTGGCCGATTATAAATAAAAAATAATTAATTTTATTTTTTAAAGGCTCTTTTATATCCTACCAAATGAATTGACACCTACCTGAAATATATATATATTATGCATATATTAGTATTAGAAAATAAACTTTAACGTTAAGGGTTGCTACCCCCATCATTCCCTTACTGTAAGCGTTACAGACAAAAAAATATATAAAAAGCATAATAATCATATTAAAAACAATTCATTAGAAGCAAGTGCAGCTTTTCCAGTACATAAAATTTTCATTTACTCGCTCTGGCTAACGAAACGTAACGTTGAATTTCGACAAATTAACTCGCAATAGATTTTCTTAATATTCCAAGGAGACTCTATATTCCTATCCTGCTATGCGAAAATACGCTAATCTGTTTTTTTTTTATATAAAAAAAAGAAAAATAATAAATAATTTTTGCTTTCTGTACAAATCTCTGGACTAAGAGTAATATAGTATATATAAGGGGAAAACAGAAAAAAAACACTACACAAAGTAGCTCAAAAGTAGTTTTGACCAACGCGTATAGTTACAACTATTTCTTTCTGTTGTGTTCTGTTTCGCCAATTACGAACTTTGGCTGTTACATAGATGTCATATAAGTTCCTATATTTACTAAAAGAATCTTAACAGTTTGGTTAGCTTTATAATTTTTATCTATTTATTGTATTAGTTATTTATAATATATATTATTGAGTATCTCATTACTATCGTTGTATTTTAAATAAATAAAGTATAAGAATTAGCTTAGCTTGAACTGGTCTATGTTTCATAATATACCTACAGCCTTTTTAGCAATGCTTAACATTGCTTTGAAGTTTTTGGATTTCGTATCTAAAAAAATAAATAAAAACTTGTTAAGTTCAAGGTGGACTCGTCCACCGAAGCCGCCGTACTAATTTCAAGATTACCATCTTGTAATCAACAGGTCAACAGAAAGTACAACTTCTAAAAGCTTACAAACTTAAGTTGGCGGGCATATACAAGCATATTGTATGAAATGAATTACAAATATAAATTTGTAATGGTTTGTTTCCTATAATTTTTCACTAAATAAAAAATCTAAACTAAGAGAAAAATCCGTCATTTTTCTCTTTAATTCTATTGAAAGTTCTCACTTCGTGCCAAATTTCATAACTATAGGTCCACAGTAAGTAAGTACCCTACAAATATGACATCGATACATATACGTTCGTATCTTTTGATTACGTTTACTGAGACGCTTTACTGGGATTTTTATTTATGCTTCAAGGGACCATAGATCAAAATTAATATCAAATATTTAGTTCTACGGTCCCTTGGAACACAAAAAATTAAACTTCTAAGTTAACGGTATCAAAAGATACGAGCATTTCTGCATCGTTTTAATCAAAAACTAAACCATTTATAAGTCACGTTACCGTTTGACCTACAATCATGAAATTCATACATTAATACATTACTAATGTTGTATTAGTACATAAAACATAAGGAGCACATACGTTTACCTACTGCATTCTTAGAACGTTTATGAAAACATAGGTCCGCGCCTTTTTTCGCGACACCAGAACGAAAAAATTAACTTAACTTGGCTTCACGCTTTATCCCTAACGTGGTAGTCAGAGAAAACGGAGCGCCAAACGCTACGATGTAAATGAAAATATTAAATATTTTATTTCCTCGAGTGGGAATCGAACGAACAACCTATCGCGTTTGCAGTCGCACGCCTGTGTCACTACTGGCCCCAATTATTTCTTAAATTTTAAATATGAAATTACACTACTATTATTTCCTCTACAATATTAACATTTCGTTTACTCAGTCACTGAAATCGTAAATTAAAGTAAAGCAATTTCATCGTGTGAAATTCCCGAAAATTTTAATAGCTTTTATAATTCTACAGATTTAAAGAAGTGGACTTAAATTAATATCTCTTATATTAATTCAAGTCACGCCTGATATTAGATTGTTCACGATAAATATTAAATTATTTGAGTATCAAATTTTTCGTTTTAGAAATTCTTAAAGTTATAATTAGAAGGAAAATATTTAAATATTTGAGGGGTCTCGTTTTTAAAAAAGTTATCCTTTAAGCGAGTTTTAATTAATTAAACTGTAGACAAACACTTATAAAACATGTATGTATGTAAAATTTCAAAGATTATTCGCACATCTAACAGTATGTTTGTTACATTTGAATTGTTTTGTAAAATATTTAAAAATTATCTCCATAAATGTAAAATTTGTGATGTAAGTATAACCAAATGTGTAAGCAAACTTAAATAGCTAAAGGAGGATCTTAATGATCTATTGCATTTGTTTTTTTTTTCTTTTAATTTTATGCAGTCGGATTTTTGTTTTTTATGATATTTTCGTATATTATCTTCACGCTGTATCCCTAGCGGGGTAGTCAGGGAGAGACGGAGTGCCAAACGTTACGGTCTCTATATATCTTTTTCGTCTCGTCCACTGTCATCAACCTCTTCATACATGCCCCCCGGGGGGTCCCTCATGCTTTTTACGTGACCTTCCTCCAGTATCTTATATTGTGTTTTGTGTTTGTGTCGTATATTGTGTTTTGGAAGGTCAACCGAGGCCTCCCTCTACCTCTCTTAACTCACTCACTTTTCTATCATAAATCTTTTTTGCCATTCTTTCGTCACTCATTCGTCCGACGTGCACAAGCCAGCTGGGCACGTTCTTCTTTATTCTCACTGTGACATCCTCTCTAGTTCCTGCCATTCTGTGGATCTCTTCATTGCAGATTCGATCAGTTAACCTGACTCCGCATATCCTAAGAAAAGATCACATCTCCACGGCATTCATCTTTCTTTCATTCTTTTTCTGTAATACCTACGTTTCGTTGCCGTATAACAGCGTCGTTACCAACACTGCATTGTGTACGGCCAAACGTACAGCTGTGTTGACGTTTAGCCGTCTCATCAATACAGCTAAAGCTCCGGTAACCCTTTTACCGCAGTAATACTCCTTTCTGCATCCATCTCGTATTTTACATATCTACTGAACATACTTCCTAAATCTACATCTTGATTTCCATCCTTTCTTAAAAATCTTTGTCTTATTCTCATTCAGGCTTACATCATTACTTTCACAACCTACTTTCAGAGTGGTGACTAATGCCTGCAACTCGTATTTTAGAAACAACCTTAAATGTTAATTTATTGATTTGAAGAATTCATAATATTCTTTGTAAAATAACTGTAATGATTGCATATTAATTCCTGTACAGTTTTTAAATTAGTTACATACGTTCAGTACAATTGGTAAATATGTAGTTATTACAGAGTGCACGTAGAAAGGCTGTTTTTAGGCATTTTTATATAGAGTTATTTCAAACGAACGAACCGACGAATCGATGTATTTACTTAATATTTCTTTGAAGATCAAATTGGTCTTTATTTATGTGTTGAATTAATTACGACTTAAACTTAACTTTTATTATTTATGAAGGTAACCTTCACTAACAATTCAATTTTGTTTACTTTATTGTTTGTACTCTGAACAATAGTGCTTTAAAAATATATATTTTTATCAACAGTCATATAACTAAGATGTTTCGAATGTCATTCTTTAGCCAAGAATCTTACCAGCGCGATTGCTATATAACATTCGCAGGCAAACTAACGCCTTGAGTTTATTCATATATATAAATGCCGATAACTTTTTTTTTAATGAACCGATGAAACAAACTAAATGTTAAGTTGAGTAGGTGACCATACAAATAGACAGACAGACAAGAAATTAAAAAAAATATATATTTTTGCTCTCTATTATTCTTTAAAAGTGTCCCTATATCCACTTCAGTCAAAATTACTAAATGTACAGAAAAAATATTTTTACTGTTTTATTATATATAGAGATGAACTATTCATTGGGTGAAACTAATCAAACATGTAAAAATTAAGTACGGGAAAGGTGGACAGGTGTTTAGTTAATATTATATTTAATATAAGCCCACTTCGATCAATAAAAACTCTTAAAACGTTTATCAAAAATATTCATCTTACACAATTCTGACTTTGTTGAACTTATTCCAGTATACATATACTTACACAGGATTCGTCAATTTATATGTTTCTACAATATTAGATATTTCACAATATTTATGGTAGAATGTGAAATATATATATTTTTATACAAAATGAAATATTTCCTTTTATTCCCAATAGACTTTCTAAGAAGTTTTTCAGGATTATCCTTCTTTCGTATCTGTCATCTTTACGTGATATCCTGACACGATAATAAGTATTTTTTTATTAAAGGCAATATTTTTTTTTTATTTCTTTAAAAAAATAAACTTATATTAATACTTATATAGGATAAGCTGTTACTATTTTATCGCCGATAATATTTATATAATCAAAATTTGATGTTAGGCTCTGCATTATGAGAAATATTTATATGCATTTAAAAGTATTTCTCGTATAGTATTTGTAAATGCAATGGTCTTAGTATAGAACTGATTCGGAGGTATCATTTGGTATATTTAACTAAAAATGTTTTCCCCGCTTTGGTACCTAAGAGTTAGTGGCAATAGTAGACGAAAGAGATGAAACACTCTTTTATAATAAGCTGGAGGTTTCATTTTTTAATAAATATATATTTTCTTACACTAGTTACTATGGACAGCGCACGAGGACGATATCGAGTGGAGTAAGTGGCCCGGCATGCCGTACGTGTGGTTCGTAGCGCACTGGCTGGCGATGTCGCATTGTTGCTACAACCCCATCATATACTGTTATATGAATGTTCGATACAGGAGTGGATTCAAACAGGTAATTGTATAGAATAAGTATTAGGAAATATTACCAGTCCAGTCGTGGCGCAGGGGAACAAGCGTATGACTGTAAACGCGACAGGCGCGGCGTTGAGTTCCGCCACTCAACATGCAGTGTCGGAATTCGGCAGAAAGTTCGGGAGCAGAGTTTCTTGACACTAAGCTCCCTGTTAAATACCTGTACCCTGCAAACAGCGTGAAGCTGAAAAAAAATTAGAAATTATTATATTTTCATTTCTGCGCTTTGGTCTGCTTCCCTAAGTGTAGGGTAACATGTATAAACTACTGCCACTAATACCATTCCTTGAAATTAGTAAGCTAAATAATTATTATTAAACAATAACTATTTATTTGTTCACTACATATTATCATAATATACTTACTCGTCTCTACACGAAGACGTTAAAGTGATAATTGATATTTTTATAGTAAAATAAACCATAACCATAATTTCAATGAAATTCAATCGGAAGTTAATATTAGTTACCTAAACATTACCTTGTTTTTAAGATATTGTTGACAAATTGTGTCCCATGACACCTTACAAGTGCAACGTCCAACAAATGTGAAGCTGTTTGTAGCACGTGACACCTGTTGATTCTAAAAGGCTTGCAAACGTAAAAAACCTTTTAACTAAATTGTGACTTATAGACCTTTTACACATAAACACGAAATTCTATATGTATCTAAGTATATTTCTTACTAGCACCCGCTTGCGGCTTCGCCCGCTTCAGTTTAATAATTATTCATTTACTAATCTGCATTGTTTTCGTTTTCTTATAATATAATATCATTTTAAAACAATATGTATACCTATATGCAAAAGTTTCAGCCAATTCAATAGCAGTTATTTATAGTTATTTTGTATAACAACATACTTTAAAATGACATAACTTTTTATTTATAAGCCGATTGAAATAAAACAAACATTAAATGTTAAGGAAAACAATGCAATTATATCGGTTAAGCCGTTTCTGAGAACTTAAATGCCACCAATAACATTTTTTCTTATGTATCGTCAAAAATATATACAAGTATAATATGGTATTATGAATCTTTGTATATATATTCTAGAGATATTAAAAAGAATATAGGATATTTTTTATAAACCTACTACTACTACCTAGTTTTTTTTAGTAAATATTATCCTTTATCTATAAATTGTATATAGATAAGTTTAAGCGAGCGAAGCCACTTTTGAGTCTTTAGTAAACCATATATGTTTTGTACAGGTGATTTGTAAGCTGTTACGTTTAAACATTAATGAAGCTAGTCGATCCTGTCATCGATCGAGCATTTGTGAAGGTGTACCGCTATCAGGTAAATACATTTTAATTTTGATAATCTCATGTAATTAATTAAAAAATATATATGTAATTTGAGGTCAGTCGTGGTGCAGGGGCACTCAACACGCCCGCCATTCAACGCGGTACTTTAATTATAGAATATATAATTTAATTATATAATTATGCATTGTATTATTGCAGTTTAAGCGGTTTTAATTAATATTAGCTATTAATATATTTTTTTTCAGCTTCACGCTGTATCCCGCACACAATAGGGTAGACAGAAGGAATCTAGTGTTAAGATAGTCCGTTCCCCACTTCCTGCCGAATTCAGGAGGCATTGCGTGTTGAGTGGCAGAATTCAACGCCGCGCTTTGCCTCGACACCAGAGCGAAGAAATGAAAATATAAATTTAAGTAAATATTTCATTTCCTCGAGTATGGATCGAACCCACAACCAGTCAGTTTTACAGTCACACTTTGTGCCCTTGCACCACGACTGGCCTCATTAATTAATAATTTAATATTAATAAGTTACTCATATTATATGTAACATATGACCGGACCCACTTGAAAGATAAACAAAATATGAATTTCAAGAACAGTTTGTTTGTTTTGATTCTAATTTAGCATATCATTAGCATAAAGTATAAAGTCACTTCATAATATTTGAAAGGATAAATTATTATAGATAAATTTATGTTATCATAGTATGATTAAACTTGTCAAATTAATATTGAAAAACACTCAATAATCATTTATAGTTTAAGGATCAAAAAGCTTAATTAAATATTTAAATCTGTAAAATAGGAAAGACAATTATACAAGATAAATGTTATATGATATTTTATAAATCCTTATCTAAGAATAAAACCAGTTCATAACAAAAAAATAGCAAAATACGCCGACAAGTAAGTATGCATAGTATAAGCCCTCTTACTTCAAATTCTCTACTCAAAACATGGGTAAAAAAGATTTAAAGAAAAAAAACCATAACAAAATTTTACCTTACGTAAACATTCAAAATCTCCGACTTTTTCGGGTACGATCGAGATGTTGAACATAAAAGACCGCGAGGTTCCCTTGTGGGACGTATAGCGCTAAATTGAAAATAAATCTATCACTACCCACCGTAACATTGTGCAACAACAATATATTTTGTATTTACAGAAATGATTGCATTCAACGGATCGGTGGTGCAAAGAAGCCTGAATCGATGCAAATGTCGAGTTTCCCACGATGGATTTACAAGCTTCGATAGTACAAAGCAACCCGGCAAGGCGTGTTCTTTGTGCAACTCTATTAAAAATCATAAAGCTGCCAACTCCAGGCCGGTACCGCCAAGAGCAGCGTCAATTCGCTCACATTTTAACTAATGAAATAAGAAACATGAATATTTTAAATTTAACAATAGTAACTAAGTTTTTCAATAAACCAAACAATTCAAGCTCTAAACTTAACTTTTACGTTCTAGCTGAAATTACGCTAATATGCAAATATAAAGAAGCCGTAATTTACGTAAAAAAAGTCCAGTAAAATTTAGAACTTGAATTTTATCCCGAGTGAACACAGAACTCGGCACCCATATAGATCTCCCATGCTTTCAACAGACGTAATATTAATAATTCAGACGTCTTATAAATAAAGACTTGCATAGCATTCTTTACATTATTTATTTGGCTCTAAGTGCAATTGTTTAAGTATTAATAAAAAAATGTGTGATACGTATAGATTGATAAGGAAATTTTATAAAGAAATTGCTTAATTTCGAAATATTGAAAATATTGAAAATTCTGTTTCCATTCTTATTTTTATGATTATTTACGAACATACAGAATCAATCTCTTAGCTGTCAATGGAAGAGAACGTTTTCAGGTAACATTTTATCCTCATAGCAATATAATGTGACATACAAAAATCTTACCCGATTACTTTCAACGATCTCCAAAGGTAAGATTGGATGGAATGTTTGTTACAAAGGAGACGGAAAATCTTGGGCCCAAATATAAAGAACTAGCGGCCGCCAGCGGCTTCACCCGCTTAAACTACATGATTATTGATTTAATAAACAGAATCGACTGACAACTATAATGACTTTTAATATGATTTTTTATTACTTTAATCTGTAATATTCTAATATGATTTTTTTACTACATTATTGTAATATCTATAAGAATTTTTGATTGTTTTGAATAAAAAAGTACGACCAATGTTGATATTTGATATTCATAAAATATACGTAAAGCTAATTATTTATTATATGTATATATTTTTGTAACATTACGTTCTTTTTACGTATGTTATGTTTTTTAAAACTCTGTTAAATGTGCTGATGTCAGTGAATAATTTAATTTACTGCTTCAGAAACACTCTTAAATGTTAAATTATTGATTTGAGTAAGGATTCATAATATTCTTTGTAAAATAACTGTAATGATTGCGTATTAACTCCTGTACAGTTAAAGTATTTTAGTATTTTTTTATAAGTATTTTTCTTTCTTAAGTGGAATAACACTTTATTCCACACTTTATTAAGAAAGAAAATTATTAAGATATTTCGATTACGCAGTAGATTTCGGTAGTATAAATATATTTAAGTACACAAATTCAAAAGAAGCTCAAAAGAATTCCATATGTTCCTATAGAAAAAAATACTAAAAAACAGACGGATCTTTCCAAAGTATAATCCTAGTTAATACTTCTATCTTCGGTATTCGATTAAATAAAAAAAAGTCTAAATAAAATAAATACCTTTCCTGTTTTTCACATATCAGAATTCTGATTGAGTTTGCTCTTTTTGTTTGAGTTTTTCATAACTTTTTACGATAAAATGAACTTTGCTTCACATTCGCTTTTCACAATGTGAATTTTTAATTAGTTTATGCACTATCTACTATATACTATCTGCTATTGTTATTATTAATTATGTATGTATACATTGTATAATACTTTGTAGGATACACTTCGTATAATTCAAGAGTTTCTTTTTAGAATTTGTTGAAATTAACAGACATAGTCAAAAGTTAGAAACCAGCTGCTCAACTATATTGCTTTTCTTTTTCTTTTATAGAGAAGACAAGGCAAATTAGCGAATGGGTCACCTGATGTGGTCTACCTCCTCTAACACCAGAGGAGCTATAGGTACGTTGCCGGCCTTTAAGGTGGAGATGAGCGCGCTTTTCGAAGGTACCCAGGTAGTATCGACCAGAAACCGGAAACACTGCCGCGTAAATGTCATTCCGCGTGAAAGACAGCTCCTATGAAACCGCGCAGTATTTGAATTTGTGACGCACTGTGCAGTTAGAAAATTCGGTGGCAGGCAACAGCCGGGGGATGTGTAGGTTAGGTATATTAATGAATTTGCTAATTTCTTTGTTTGTATTATTATTCTAACGTAGGTGTACCTTGACCGAACCGAATAAATCAGAATCACGTGTAAAATAACTGATGATGTAAAATATTTTGACTTAAGAATTTTGTATAAAATGTAAATATTAAAATAAGTTAAACATTAACTTATTATTATGGAAGACTTTATCTTATTGTTATGAAAGGTTTTTGTGTCAGAATAATATTTTTTAAATATTTAATATTAACCCTTAAAGGCTATGTGGATGTAAAACACACAGGTCATTTCGTTTTTAATCACTAAATTTTTTATTCTTGTCACAGCGTTTTGCACTTTTTTGTATCCTCCTGAATTGTATATAACCCTTGATTACGTATCATTCACACGCGCAATTTTTACCACCCACTCGCCTGCTGGGTGTATTGACACCAGTCATAATCTAATAGTCATATTGCCCTATTGATTAACAACGTAAGTGTTCGCCTTTTTTATGATTTTTCTTGAATAAAATATTTTGAACAAAAATAAAATATTTTCATTTGTATTTGGCTTTCACTTTGTTATAAAAAAAATAGTTGTTCACAATTTCTTACAACTCATTAATAATTTCATTACTTTTAAAAATAATGTGTTTTTACACCCATTATAGTCTTAGTGGATTATGTAATTCATTATAGCTCTTAAGGGTTAACAGATATTCATAAATACTAACTTAAAAATATTACTGCAATATAGTAATCTAGAAATAGGTATATATTAATATTGTACATATTTTCTTATTGATTGAGGTTAGAACATTTTAATCGTAGCTCATATAAGTGTTTGGCCCGTTTATTTCTTAACGTTTATTTAGTATCCAATAGTATGTTAATATTTTTTTAAGATTGGTGTTAAGTAAATTTTATACTTTAAAAAGTATAAAATTTTATTTTGTTTTATATATAATGAATATATAATATTATAAATAATGAAAATTAAATATACTTAATCTCGAATGTATAAAAATATTTTAAGAACGTGTTAGCCTAATTATTTATTGTTGTAAATAAAAATAAATGTTTGTTCATGCAAAATAAATTAATTTAGGATATCAACTTTTTTTTATGTCTTATCAGATCTTGTTTCTTTTATTATTCCCGATTGCTAAGGAAGGGTTATGTTTTTCGCGCGTATCTTGTATGTATGTATTATTCTTTATTACCTCATATCTCCAGAACCGCTGAACGGATTTACGTAATTGAGGTATCGTTAGATTCATATTAGCAGCCCAAGTGTTCTTAAATAGGTGACGTTAAATAAAAACAATCATGGCGGCTGTGGGATGCCAAAGGACTTAGTGAAAAAAAAAAACGTTTCGAATACCACAATATGGATCTCAAATTTAAGCTCTTGAATTTGAGGATTTCAAAAAGATATATCATGATTATGATTACCATAATGAATTCTAACAAATAAAAAAATATTTGTAAAAACAAAAACCTAGACTGCATAAAACTAAAAAGAAAATAAACAAGTCCAATAGTTTATTAGGATTAACAGTCGGGACCTATAAGTAATTCTTCAATCAATAAAATCTTTACCAGGAACCCCGCATAATTTAAAGAGGTCCCGACTGTTAATCCTAATAAACTATTAGACTTGTTTATTTTCTTTTTAGTTTTATGCAGTCGGAGTTTTTGTTTTTACAATATTTTTTTTTATACACTTGTATATAAAATAAAACAAAACAATAACAGATTGTTAGGATTGTTTTTCTTTTTGTGTATAGTAAGTTCCCACAGTAATACCACGCGGGGAATTTCATATGAAATGCAACAAACACGATGCATAAATGCTCGTAACTTTTGTTTGCTTTAACTTAGAAGGTTAAGTTATTCTGTGCTCTTAGAAACTGTAGACCAGGGAATTTGATATTATATAAGCTTGATACTTCCACGCAATCTTGAAATAAATAGTCTTCACAGACGTTAGACGGACAACAAATGAGTGATCCTTTAAGGATACCGGTTTTTTTTTCTTTTGAGGTACGGAACTCAAGAAATAAAAAAAATATTAAATATACAATAATTAGGTATATAGAAATTAAATAGTTTGTTTAACACAAAGAAAATAAATTAAATGTATGAGAAAAGAGGGAAGATTACGATTTCCGGGGCGCCGCGATTTGAAACTACTTTTAGATTCTACACAAAAATAAAGTGAAAATGAAGAATAAAAAAAATCGATATCTCGCTTCGTTTGCGAACGAATGTATGGGAAGCCTCTGAGTCTACCTATGCATCATGTTGAATCTTGTTTTGGGCGATGTTTAATTAAGCGGTTACTACACCGAATAATTATTTTTGAGATCAGTACAGGAGTTCTGAAGTTGTTTAACGAAATGTAACATAACCTCAAAATCGAAATGACCCGACTTAAAGATTAAGATAAGTTGTTTGATGGACTGTTTTTAATTATAGTAGGTACCTATAATAACATATCTTAGAACATATTTCATTTAGTGTTTTGTGGCCAGCGAGATCCTGGAAATTTTGTGTTAAGACACTCCGCTCCCATTCCACACTTTCCGCTTAAGTCTGGAGGCATTGTGTGTTGAGTGGCGAACTCACTACCTGAACGAAGAAACGAAAATATTAAATTTAAAATCGAATGCTAATCGAACTCACAACCATGTTTAAAGTCACACTCTTGTACCCTTGCACCATAACTGGCCTCTTTACTATGTAGTAGTTAAAAATCCAAAATAACTAAGTATATTGCTAAATAATTTATTGTAATATGTAAAAGGTATATGTAAATACAAATAAATAGCATAGAATATAATTAAATAGACTTATTGGAAAAAATACAAATATCACCAGGAAATTGCTGTACTGCTTTTTTGCTTTTTTAAATTGCTTTCCTCTTACACAATTTTGGCACACACAAGTGCAAATGTTTCATAAGAAAAGAATTAGAGATGGTGATTTTTTTTTGTGTCGATTTGAGTCATGCTGCCGTTACCATTGTGCCTCTTGTTACTGACCCATCAAGCAGCAGCATACACATTCCATTCTTGAGACCTAAAATGTATAAATACAATAAATAAGTATTATTCCTAGCCCTTTAGTCATCACATAAGGATATAATGAGTTAATAAATATATTTATAATATGTTTTATGCATAAATAACTGAAACATATACATTTTTCAACCTTGCATATACTGTCAGGTTGGCCGAGTGGTCTAAGGCGCCAGATTCAAGATCTGGTTCCCGAAAGGGAGCGTGGGTTCGAACCCCACACCTGACAAGTGATTGATTCGTTCGGTCTGATTTTTAATGTTCTTTTATATTAAATATAATAGTTTTATCGTTTCTTTAACAATGTACCGTTTTATTTTAGTTTTTTTATATTTTTATGAGGCCAGTCGTGGTGCAGGGGCACAAGTGTGTGACTGTAGACGCGTTTAGGTGGTATTCGATATCCACTCGAGGAAATTAAATATGTACTTAAATTTTTGTTTTCATTTCTTTGCTATGGTGTCGAAGCAATGCGCTACGTTGAGTTTCGCCTCTCAACACGCAATGCCTCGCGAATTCGGCGGAAAACGGAGAACGAAGTCTCTGGCTCTCAAAATTAAATGTATTGAACCTAACGACAAAAATTGCAGATATAATATATATAACCTTTAGGACCTGCACAATTGATATGAACCCATAACGTAACGTAAGTTAGCTCTGATACATAATCCTCTTTTCTCTACGTCTGTCGTTGAAATAACTACTTAGTGTCAGAAAATATACAAAATGTATCGCAGTCCGCACGCAGGCACTAGTGATTATTAGCATAAGTTAAGTATAGTGTAGTAATAGGTGTCACTGTAATTACGAGTACGTCATTTGATATTGTTTCCATTATCGATTGTATTAAGTGGCGGTAGTGTGCTGCGTCTTTTCCGGTGGATTTCCAATATAAGCACAAATGACACGGCACTCATGTTCAACAAATAAGGAGGAATTCCGCCCGCACTGGCCTGTGCGGAGGGGACTCCACTCCCCCCCTGGATCGCCCGGCCCCGAACCAAGATGGGCCGTCGGGTTGTGAGGGCAGTCACCGAGGACCACCGCCGCCCGCGCTCATAGGAATGAGCAGCCACCAGCCGCCGCGTGCAGGGACACAAGCGTCCCCTGCAGCGGCCGCAGACACCGCCGCACCCAGCGGCCCCCGTCCCCCGCGCTCCG